>OZ038435.1:21650576-21685983 GCA_964036275.1 Litoditis marina | reverse complement strand
ATTTCAGTGACTTTGAAAAGTAGCGCGACTTCCCACTTTGTGTTCGAACAATTCACTCTCTGAACAATCGTACGCGTAGTGCAGATCCGGCGGCCTTATATAAATCCGTTATCGTAACTTGCAATCTACCTAAGTTCTCCTCGCTCAACCGTTCCAGCCAATTTATGACATATGTGGCTTTGAAAGAAATCTGTTTTAGAATCTGTAAAGGTTAGGTGACCAAATTCTGTAAAATAGCACCCCATTCTAACAATATTGGCGGGTTTCACGCTATGCAGCTTCTTAACTTACCCGAACTAGTCACGATAGCGCAGCGGCTAGTGAGTCGCACTACAAAACTGAGGTCGCCTAGGTTCGAATCATTTCAAGGAATATTTTGTTCACATGCTTCCTCCTGTGAAATATGAAATATGAAGTATGAATATTTCGTGGAACTATCATAGTTAAAGAGTAAACTACAGATGTGAATATTTATTCTGGTTGTGAAATATTTCAATAAAAATTATTCATAGTAGAAAAATTCAATACTAACGTTTCATATGAGTTTCTATTATTGATAATTTGAGTTTCCATAGTCCTGATCATAGTGATTTTGGCCCTCCTCATTCTTTGTTTTCTAGTTCCGAACCGTTGTCTGAATTGAGATGTGTATTGTCCAATATTCGTTCTATTTCCACCATTGACCGAGTAACCCAGCTATTCCATTATCTTGACATCGAAAAAATCGATGTTTGTTTGTTGACCGAATCTTTTCTCAATCAGACGAAAACACCTGACCATTTTCTGAACAATCCAAACTACAAATTTGTGCGCTTTGACCGAATTACAGATGAATGTAAATCTTGTGTGGCGGGGTAATTGCATTCCTTAATCGAGTATCAAATTTCATGATATTGACTTGAAACTGGAAAGTTCCTATCCAAACCACAAATGTGAACTTATATGTTTTGATTTACTTGTGAAAAAGGACAAATATCGTTTTTTTCTCGGTATATAGACCCCAGATACTACGTTTTCTCAAACTGTCGAATTGTGTAAAGTACTTAAACATAATTTAACTGATTGTAATAATTTTATTGTTGGTGATTTTAATTGCCCACAAATTGATTGGAACACATCTATCTCTCCAACGAACATGACACCAGCGACCCATTTTTGACCTGTCTATTGATTGTAGTTTGAAAACAGTTTGTCAACTTTCCTACACGTAGGTCTCACACTGGAAATAACCACGTTCTTGATTTGATTCTGTCTGATTCAGACGTAATTATTTCCAATGTTTCCCCTCGCCACCTCTTCTCTCCTCCGATCATACTACAGTGAGGAGAAGTTAGACAGTTGTACAAAATGTCCCTGGGACAGAACTTGATTTTCCGCGGATCAGAACTTGATCTCTCCACATTGGTGTCTGGCGTCCTTTACTAACGGCAATCTTCCTCAGTTTTCAATATTACCTGTCTGGATATAAGTTCCAGTAGTTATACCTTTTTATACCTTTATAAAGTTCTTTTACCTTTGTTGGATAAAAAAAAGTCCAGATATAAGTATTTTTTCATGTGTGTCTGAAATTTCAACATTACGTGTGAAAGGGCCAAAAATGGTCTCGCAAAAATTATGGATTGACCGGTTTCGTGAAAATAAAAATAGAAGAAGAGTTTAACGTGTAGTAGGAAGACGTTTCCTAATGAAGATTGCATGACAGGCGGGTACAGATCAATGATCTTCTAGAAAAGTCGCTGCAATCTAAAATATCGCATGAGATAGTCAATACTCATACTCAAGCATGTTTTGCTGCACTTGTGTAGGAGTGTCCGTTAGCGTGAAACACGAACATTGACACCATTCCATGAAAGGCTCATGAAAATTTAACAAATGTCACTAATTCTCGGCCAATCTCCCTTTTCATTGAAAACAGTCCTTCACTCTTTCAACGTCAGAATTTTGTCCGGAAAATCAGTGGACAATAATGAATTAACCATACGACAGTTTCAATTGATAGTGACTGAGAAATCGTAGCGTTTCATGTTTTCTCGGAACAGAACAAAAATGTATCTATTACTTGTGTATAGTTTTTTTTCTGGCAAACTGAACAGTGGTGAGCAAACTACATAATGTTCTATTCAATAGAGTCAGTCCTAGTTGTGTAACAACCAAGTTTGTGTTCCACCGGAGTTGCAATTGGTACTGACTGAAAAATCATATATTTAAAAAATTCTAGGAGAAAACAAAAATGGCTCAAACGTTTTTGTAGTGTTTTTATGGAAAAATTTTATAAAACAAATAACCACCAATCGAACCAGTTAACAACACACTTCTCCAAATTGTCAGACTAGATGATGCCCCAATTAGCATAATAATAATTCCCCAGGTGCCGCTTAACATGTTAAACATGGTAAGAACTTTGAAAACTCACGAATCATTATCGACCACTACTTCCCGCGTTTACATCTGTTGTCTGCCCGATTCCATCGAAAACTTTATTTTTGACCTGTTCGCCAATTACCTGGCAAATCTCAGTTTATTCGTCAACGGAAAGGCGAGAGGGTACTTTATGTTTCACTTTCCGTTGTATACGCACATAAGTCGTCGATTCCAAAGGCTTTGTGGTTGTGTGCTCGAATGGTGCAGTGGTTGGCGCCCTGCTACGAAACTTCTGCTCGCAGGTTCGAATCCGGCAAGAGACAGAACTTCATAAATTTGGCCGCACTGTAGAACGCGTTGCAATTTAGAATCCTTCACGCATGCTCTGATTTCCTCCGTTTAATATACCCATTACCACTCATGCTTACATTTTTTCATTTAAAGAAACCGTTCCGCTATAATTTGAGTTTCACGAAAAACTTAAAAAGCTGTTTCTTATCGTCCTTCCCATAGACCATAAAAAAACTTTCTGATTGAACATTTGTAAAATTTGCATAACATCAAGCAATAAAGAGTGGACATGAACATTTTCGATGTGACGCAACTTGACTTGGTTCATTTACATCAGGATTTATTTTCATTTTGTAGTCTTTAATTGTGTATTCGTATGTGATAACGTGTTTTAAATCATTTCTGCATTTCTAAAGGCTACTTTGAGCATACCCCGTACGCAACCCCCCCTATCGGTGTCGCAACCCCCCTTTCTGATTGAACATTTGTAAAATTTGTAAGCCGCTTTTCTGAGAAAATGAAGCAAGATAGGGATATGAAAGTATATATTTTTAATAATGGTTTTTCATTTGCCGTAGGGTCAGAGTGTTAACTCAAAGGTCAAAATTAAAGCGGGACGGATTCTTCAATTTTCATTACCGATAAGAAGTATA
Organism: Litoditis marina; assembly: GCA_964036275.1. Lineage (NCBI taxonomy): Eukaryota > Metazoa > Nematoda > Chromadorea > Rhabditida > Rhabditidae > Litoditis > Litoditis marina. The sequence goes on along the minus strand of OZ038435.1, from coordinate 21,682,678 downwards.
TTCTAAAATAGTCTTTGCAACCTATAATACCATTTGAAATAAATCAATACTTGAATTTAGGCCTCTATGACTCCGATGTTCCAAATTGCAACCCTTTTCACACCATGCGGCTTTTGATTTGTGATTCACCGTTAACTTGTTAGCAAAGTACTTTCTGTTGTTGTTGAATCATCACTCTATAATATTCACTCTCAACGAATTGCGCTGTTTGTTCATGCAGAGTACATCTCTACCTGCTCTCCTTCTCTCTATTTTTCTTTCTCTTTATATATCCCTTTCTCTCTTTTTGAGCACCAACTACATGTCTGTTACTCTCTTTCTGAGCACAAACTACATATCTCTCTTATTTATTTCTCTCTCTCTCTCTCTCTCTCATCTCTCTCTCTCTCTCTCTCTCTCTCTCTCTCTATCTCTCTCCCTATCTCTCTCTCTCTCTCTCTCTCTCTCTCTCTCTCTCTCTCTTTCTCTCTCTCTCTCTCTCTTTCTGAGCACAAACTACAAGTTTATGATCGATTTGAAACGAAAAACCAATCAGAAACTAGCTACCTGATTTGATAACTTGTCCTATATTCCTGCTGTGGTGGAAAGCTACATACACCTGTTTCATTCTCTCTATATATTTACATACAGCAACTATTCTGATCGAGTAGGGGACGTTACCGACCGGAATACTGGTTACCTGAGTAGTTTTGAAAACAAACTAACTGTAACCCCATATTTTTGATGTGTGTGAGTACATATTTACCTGCTCTATCTCTGAATTCACATAAAACAAGTATTTTAATAGGATAGGAAATGTAACTGACCACAAGTGATTGCCTGACAACTTTGGAAAATTTACTGTATTCATATTTTCTGTTGTGTGTGATAATGCTACATCTCTACCAGTTTTATTCACAATGACCCACAACATCACTGATTTTCACTGATTTTATCGCATAAAATGAGACGCTGCCTATCCTCGAAGGTTACTGTTTTTCCATGAACGATGGAAGCTGGGATAGGCCCCGTCATTATTTTGTTAGCCTGTAACAAGTCGAATTTAGCACGTCTGAAATAAAATGGCCGTTCGTTCAAAATGCTCAATCTATCCGTGTAAGATTCATAAGAGACTCTACATTTCTGGAAAGCGATAGCGGTGAATCTCCTTAATGGTCTTTCTAAAACAAAACATGATTAAGAGAAGGACAGTATATTTCGCTACAATATAGAGGTACCGGTGAAACATAAGTATTGAATAATGCCATATACTCTTCCGGAGTACCGAATGAAAATGACCAAAGTATTTTTGCTGAAATCGCTGAAGATTTGGCAATCTGCTGATTTATGTGACACTCAAAATCTAATTTTTCGTCAATCATTACTCCAAGATCTCTTATGACCTCTTTTGGTTCAAAAGGATTTCCATTGATGTAATATTTCTCTCTGGTGTTTTTTGCACCGAGATGAAGAACATTGATTTTATTCTCCGCCAAAGGAAGGCGCCAGTGCACAGACCACTCATAGACTGAATGAATTGTATCTTGTACAACTTCTGGATTGGAATCATAAATTTTAAGATCATCAGCGAAAAAACAATTTTGTACTTGGTGACAATTAAGAAGTAATGATAGGTCATTGATGAAAATGAGAAATAAAAGAGGACCTGTAACAGTTCCTTGAAGTGCTCCTGAGGTAACATCAAACGATCGTTCAGATAATGCAGTGTTTGTTCTCACGAAAGATTTTCGATTAGTCAGAAAAGTTTTGAACCACCGAATCGTTCGACAATCCAGACCGAATGATTCCAGTTTGTATAGTAGTTTTGCATGGAAGACTGTATCAAAAGCCTTACTAAAATCGAAGTATACAACATCTATAAACTTATTTGTATGAATTTTCTATTTCCATGAATCAATAGAACTCAAAAGCGCTGGGTTGCATAACCTTTTCTCAATAAATCCGAATTGGTTTTTCGAAAATGGATCGCTGACTTTGGTTCTGATGTGGTAGGCTATCATTTTTTTCCATAACTCTGCATACTGCTGACATGATAGAGATAGGTCTGTAATTGTCGGGCGAACATTTCAATCCCTTCTTGTGAACGGGTGTTATGAGAGAAGTTTTTCTTTAGTTTGGTTAGAACGCTGGGTCATTGGATTCTTGGAACAGAAGTGAAAGTGGATGGGCTAGTGAAATAGCGCATTTTTTCAAGAGTAGTTGGTTGACAAAAACGGCGGAGAATGTAGTTTTTGATGGCTGTTTCATGAGGTATTTGTATACCATGTGCCATTCGAAAGGCACCTCGAATTTCCGGTGTTCATCTTGGGCAACTCAAACTTTCAAAGTCAACGACCGTGTCAGCATCTAATTCGTAAACAGAGCAAAATTGCATGGCAAAAAGGTTTGATTTCTCCAGGTCGGAGAAAGCAATTTTGCCGTTTCGTGAGCGTAGAGGAGGAATATCTTCTCTGGGTTTGATGTATCTACGAGGATGCTGGAAAACTGTTTTTTGCTACCGGACTCCAGAACTTTTTTCTCATTTTTCATTCTGAACGCAGTTAGCTTTTTACGCAGTAGTTTCACTAATGTCCTATACCGTAGTTTGCTCTGCTCGGAGGTGTGCCATGTTTTGTAGGCATCACGTTTCTCAGCCAACAATTTGCGAATATGAGGCCTTCGGCTATGCCTTCGGCTTTCTATAAAAGTATGGGGTATTATCCCAAACAATTTCTTCGGTGATTCTACAGAAATGTTCATACTTCTGATGTAACGTGGAGAAATGACTGAACTGTTTATGCCAATTAAAACTCCCTATGAATTGATTCACTCTTTCGAAATTTGTCTTGGAGAAATCGATTCTTTTCGCAATCTGATGTGTATTGTTATGATACGTCACTCCGTCATGCGACAGCTGGAGCGAAAAATCTATCGATGAATGGTCACTATTGAGTAAAGGGGAAGATGAGTCACAGCGAGGTATCAAATCATCACGTTGAGTCAAACGTACGTTAAGTATATTGGCAGTTCCCTTGTGAGATACGTGAGTGGGATTCACGAGTTGTCTTAGGCTATTTTGAACGCAGAAATTGAGAAAGTTTCGTTGAGTGAGATCAGATGGTTCTCATTAGGAAGCAAATATGATTCAATATGACTAGACAAAAGTTTTGTTTGAATGGTATTGGTGTCAAAAGGACGACAAACTAGAACAAATCGAAAATTTTCGGAGTGTGCATATAGGTCAAAACAGAAAATTTTACAGAGATGCCTTGAGTAATGAGTGTCTATGGAAATGTACTTCTCAATTATTTTTAACTGGAGCCTATAAAACAGCAGAAAGCCACCACAGCAACGTTTGTTCTGGTTAACAACTGGGTCAAAACGTAGGCAATTGTTCTCATCAGAGTTGGTTGAAGAGTTTGGCATTTTTCATTACTGTAGGAATGTCTCAGTTAGAATAACCAAGTCAAAACTCAAACTGTTACAGTGTTCAGTTACAAGTTCAACACGACTTTCACATGCAATTGATATAATATCGGTGAGAAAACAATTAAAGGGGGACAGAAAGGAAAGCTAATATGAAAGAGCTTATCAAGAGAAACCAATAAATATAACTTTTAATTCAAACTAACGAACGTAATTTGCATATGGTTGACACGCGTTTGCCTGTTTTGGCGCGTGCAACGTTATATTTAGGTACCCCGGGGTACCTAAACTAGCTTTCCTTTCTGTCCCCCTTTAAGAGAAAGTTTAGGACCAGAGATAGAGTTAAAAGAGAAGGTGGGTATCTCCCCATGCAAAAACTACGCCTTCCTTGGTGTGTTGAGTGGTCGAGGAGTTGAGAGTTCAGCTATGTCCAGATCCATTACATAGTACTTCATCTGACCGCAGTTCTCCTTAACGTGGGACGATTATGTGAACCAATTCCGGCGCCTAGGTCCTTTAAACTGCAACTGAAAAAAAAGTATTGCGGTTGAGAGTACTGAAGCGTTGGGATTGGCGTTGGAATCCACATAATTGTCCTTCTTTGCGCGAGATTTGAGAACACATATCACGAGATTTCTAAACAACCTAGAGTGCAACACTTCTCTATAACATAGAGCGCGATCGTTTCCGTAACATGGAGCTCGAAACTTTTTCTTAACACAGAGCGCAAGAGTTCTCTCTAACATGAAGCGCGAGAGTTTTCCCTAACATAGAAGGCAAGATTTTTCCATAACAGAGAGCGCGAGAGTTCTCCCTATCATAGAGCGCGAGACTCACACTTAACATAAAAAGCGATAGTTCCCCCTAACATAGAACTTGAGACGTTTCCTTGACATAGAGCGCGGTCGTTTTGCTTGACTTAGGGCGTGAGAGCTCTGTTCAACATAGAGAGCTGGGCTTATCCTTGACGTAAAGTACGACATTTTCCCTCAACATAGAGCGCGAGCTTCATTCTCAGTTTCAGTCTGTTTAGGTTTCGAACAGCAACCGGTTTCAGAAAAATTAGAAATTAAAACTGAAAATCACGTACTTTCCACGCATTTCCTCCAAAACCCCAACTAAAAAGTGCACCATTTTTCTCCATTTCATGACCAAAAGAACATTTTGCTTCGTCCAGACAGACAGACAGACCGAGCAACGCTCTTATAGGAATGGACAAGGTAGGTCGCCGGCGGCTAAAGCCGCCTCCGCCTCCCTTGTTTTTATTTCGGGCTGGCGAGAGCTTCCAAATATATTTAGTTTCACTTTCAGTCCATTTACCTAAATTAAGAGAAGAGGAGGGAACTGAACATTTTGTAACACATGACCCGAATTTTTTTTGGGGCGCGGGAGCTCTCCCTAACATAAGGTGCTGGATATCGATCTAACATAGGGCACAGGAGTTCTCTTTAACATAGGGCGCGAGACCTCTTCTTAACATAGAGCACGGAAGCTCTTCTTCAATTAGGGCGCGGGAGCTCTCTCTAACATAGAGCGCGCCAACTCTCCTTAACATAGGGCGCGGGAGCTCTCCTTAACTGAGAGCGTGGGATATCTCTCTAGAATATGGCGCGAGAGTTCTCTCTAACATAGAGCGCGAAAACTCTCCTTAACATAGGGCGCGGGAACTCTCCTTAACTGAGAGCGTGGAATATCTTTCTAGCATATGGCGCCAGAGTTCTCTCTAACATAGAGCGCGAAAACTCTCTTTAACATAGGGCGCGGGAACTCTCCTTAACTGAGAGCGTGGAATATCTTTCTAGCATATGGCGCGAGAGTTCTCTCTAACATAGAGCGCGAAAACTCTCCTTAACATAGGGCACGGGAGCTCTCCTTAACTGAGAGCGTGGGATATCTCTCTAACATATGGCGCGAGAGTTCTCTCTAACACAGAGCGCAAAAACTATCCTTAACATAGAGCGCGGGAGCTCTCCCTAACTGAGAGCGTGGGATATCTCTCTAGCATATGGATGGCGCGAGAGTTCTCTCTAACATAGAGCGCGAAAACTCTCCTTAACATAGGGCGCGGGAACTCTCCTTAACTGAGAGCGTGGAATATCTTTCTAGCATATGGCGCGAGAGTTCTCTCTAACATAGAGCGCGAAAACTCTCCTTAACATAGGGCGCGGGAACTCTCCTTAACATAGAGCGCGGAATTGTTTTACTAAGATAGGGCGCGGGAGTTTTCCTTAACATAGAGCGCAGAATTCTTTTCTAACATAGGACGCGGGAGTTTCCCTCGACATAGAGCGCGATTTCTAGCATAGGGCGCGGCTGTTTCCCGTAACATAGAGCGCGGAACTTCTCCCTAACATTTAACAAACGCGAGATTTTTCTCTGGAAATTATGATCCACCCTTCCCACACTACTGCCAATGCGAAATGGAATGCATCTAGCTCACGTTTGCTCACGGCTTTTCTCAGTTTTCAGCAAAAAGTGCATTTGCTTCAGTTTTTCCCCATTTTTCGACTAAAAGTGCAGCAAAAAGGCTTCACACAAACAAACAAACAAACAAACAAACCAAATAGGCGAATTATAGAAAGGGATCTTATAGGATTGGATCATTTAGGTGAAAATGTCTGGTACAAAGAAGGTCGAGACTTCGGTTGGAAAGCTGAATGTTGGGTCGGAAGGAAATGCAGGTGATTACCAAACCGAAGGAGCCATGGCCAACCAGCACGTCATTACTTCTGGTGAGCTCTTCTGATGGGGTTATGGCGAGGAGTTAATACGATTTTTTTAATCGGCAACAACTATATCAATAGTGTTTTCTCGTAAAACTAGTAAATCAATCTTAAGTAAATCTTCACAATTAATTGATTTGATCAGATGGTTTGGACAATTCATTTTGATGATAGGTGGATGATTGAATTTGAAAGTACACTGATTCCCTGCATATGAATCATTGGTAGATTGTACAATTGACCCCCCCCCCCCCTTCCCTCGAGCCAAAATAGGTTGGAGTTCGACCCGCAGTACAGTCACCACCTACCCCCATGAGGGGGGGGGGTGATAGTACAACGTCTTTCTTCACTGCAGGTTTGGATAAAGTGGGAGGGGGGGGGGCGGTAGGAATGATGAACATGTCCGGCCCCCTATTTTGTATTGTGGGGGTGATCGTGAAACGTCGACATTGTAAAATAACCATCCCCCCTCCATTTACAATAACACCCTCTCTATAGGGAATCGTACTGGGAGGGGGTGGTAGTATTACAGTGGGAGTGAAGGTGAGGGGGAGTGGTTGTACGATGTTCCCCAATCCTTTTGTGAAACTTTCCCGGCTCGAGACACATATCTCCCTGTTAATTTCGTTGAGTGGGGATACGGAGTACGAGCTGCTAATATCTGGTTCAGCAAACTATATGAGAACGTCTCGCCTAGGGTTGTTAAGTCGAACCTCGACTCGACTCGATTTTTCTGAAACTCGAAAACTCGACAACTCGAAAATTCGAAAACTTCCAAAACTCGAAAACACGAAATTTTTCTGCCTTCGAATCTCGGAAACTCGACCACTGGATTTTTTCAAAAATCGAAAAACTCGAAAACGCGAAACCTGAAATTTCGAAAACTCGAAATTTGCCAGAACTCGAAAACTCGACATTAGTCTCGCTCTGTTCTTTGATAAATACGAAGTAAAATGCGTTATCCAGGCGTCAAGCGTAAGAGCGTGGACGAGGGGCCGATTCTGAGAAAGAAGGACGACAAGATGTCAGATGAGCGACAGGAAAGTAAGGTAAGTGTTGTTGTTTATTGGTTGATCAAGTGAACTACTTACTGTGGCCACATTCAAACACGCAACACCTTTCCCTAGCTTATTCAGAAAAAGAATGGAATTTCACTGACCGACATCAGAAAAGCAGTGTGCTCTAAAGAATTCTATTATCATTTGCTTATCTGATCAAAGTTAAACCTTTTTCGAATATTTCGTTTCGCATTTCGTTGAGCGCAGACGAATTGGAATGAACGAGTCATTACTTTGAAATTCCTATTCTTTCAGTTTCAGCTTTTGCATATCGAGCTCATTTTTATTCGCTAGCCTGGCTGCACCGTATCTAGTACATACTGTTTGAAAATGAACACGATTTTGATTGATATCTTGATACCAAAACTTGAGAATATGTAGGTATGAAGTTTTTCTACTAAAATATAATTGGAAAAAGAAAGTGGTTATTGAAGATTTTGAAAATTCTCTGTATCTTCCTCTGAATCTCTTCTTATTTGACCTCATCTTCACCCTGAGTCACCCCCACAGTTCTTCTTCACCTCCCCCCCCCCCGTGCTTTTTGGTGGATCAGAGTAGGTAATGCTAGATGATCCCTGCACCTTCATCTGTGCGTGTACAAAATAGAACACATCAAAGTTCCGTCAATCAAATATTCGGGCGCGAAACTACCGTAATTCAAACTGTTAACTACAGTAGTTGAGGACTTTCTTTTTTAAGAAGTTTTTGCTGGAGTCATCACTTTTTCAATGAGGCTCACGGAAAACAAGGGATGATTCTCATGAATGTTGGGGGAATTGTTGTAAATAATCAATCTTGTTGATTCAGGGATAAGAATAAGAGAGCAAGATGCCGATTATGAGCATTTCTTGTATCCAAAACTGAATAATTAAATGTATTTTATGAAAAATATGTGCTCAGTGAAAGGTGCCACTCAAAATAGTTTCGACCCTGATTCAAGACGATTTTGAGTGGCTCCTTTCACCGAGCACATATTTTCATAATAACATCCAAAAAGTCTTAATTACAACAAATATTTTTGTTTAAATAAAGATGACAATAAATGTATTTTGTTCAAGTAGATGGGCACAGTATAAGTATAACACGAGTCCTTAACACCTCTATCTTTATGATAATATAGACGGCAGCGCGTACAAAGATTATGGGATATTTTCGAGCTAGCCATTTCTAGCCAAAAATATACCACTTCAAACTATAGCTAGTGCTCATTTGGAAAATCAAAGATTCTCTAAAAAGGAAGATAACCAAATCACGAGAACATGTTGTTTACTCAATTTAGTTTGGTTTACGGTTTACCACATTACAAAAACAAAAGTGGAGTCAGGGAAGGAGACAATACTAAAAGTGCTACTGTTCTTTTTAGAGATAGTTTTGAAGATAACGTTTACTGACTCGCACATTGAGACTATGAGGACGGTTGAACGTCCACAAAACGCTGTTAAAGGGACCGTGCCTCTTTAATTTGATGATTTGAGTTATCAGTGGACACATGGAAACGAGAAATGAGTAGAACAGTCAGAATTAGTGAAAATTCCATATAGTTCGTTTCACCCATCGATAGCAGCCAGGTTCAGTAAGTTTTAGTGGGCGGAGTCAATTGTGTTGAAAAGTTTCCAACAGCAATCAGTCTAAACAAAATTGTTGCACAAGCTGGGTATTGAACCGGCCATCTGAACATGATGGAGAAAACTAAAAACACTGATATCCAATCATTTTTTCTGACCGTTTTTCAAAGCCAATTCTATCAAACAAAAACTCATTTAAATTATTTCCCGATTATGTGATAACCGTTTGAACACAAAATATATGCAAAAATCTCAAAATAATGAAAAGACTGGTAAGCTGCCAGATCAGTCGCCTGCAATATAGGGTGCGCTCGGCCAGCATGGCTGACTACTATCGATGAGTGAAACGAACTATAACTTGGGTCGTTTTTGAGCAAATTTGAGTACGGCAACAACACGGAAGCCACACCACGTACCACATTTTCATGGAGACGCGCAAAAATTGTTCGCAAAACGTCCGTAAAAGTTTCATAAACTTGATCACTTAACAATTGGCATATTTAAAAGTGCTTTAGTTATGTATGCCTCTTTTTGTTCTAATCTTGATTGAGGTTGTTTTGTATTGGTTCGAATTTATCATTTGCCCAAATGTTTTGCGATACAGTAACCCTGAGGATAGTTTGGCTCAAAACACGCTTGGTTCTCCACTGATTTTCATTTTTATTTTTGTTGTAATACTAAGGGACCACCAGTACACTATCAAAACAGTATAATGATATTCCATATTTTTTATTCGACCCAACTTATAGAGGAACGGTCCCTTTAAGACCAATTAAACTAACTGTGTAACACTTAACCACTAATGCTTTCACAAAACTTGAACCTTGTTGGAAGAAAAGAATACTAGTGAGTATAATGCTATCGTGGAAAATCGCTACACGAAGATCAGGCGGCATAGCAATTCCTCCAATCTCACGAGAAGTTTATATGAGTTTCTCATAAGATACCTCATGAGCTACTCGTAAACTCTGAATGTTGTAGCTTAACAATCAATAGAATCTCATGAGAAGCTGATGCGAAGAGCTCATTAGGTAACTCATGAGATTTTTGAGGGATTGCTACGCCGCCCAGCTAGCAGCATGTACATGTTAAATTGGTTCGAGTTAATCGATGACGACATGCTTACTGTTTATGAAACCTGAAACGCTATTTTGGCCAAACTACAATTCTCCGTGTTTGCTAGCTATGAACATTTTCCAATTTCCAATTTAAAAAATGTTTAAAACCGGTGTGAACGGTTCAATACTGGTTTGAGTTCCGGTTTTTCCTAGTTTACACATGCTTACTTGCTTCAACAATCGATGATATTTATGGGAAATCACTATTTCAAGTTGAAACCCCATCCATATTTTGAGAAAACGATCCAACTCAGCATCATTCTAGAAAGTTCCCAACTACAGTAGTCAAAAGTTTGAATTGCGGTAGTTTCGGGTCCAAACACTTTTGGTTGCGGGCGCCATTTCGGTGTGTCGTATTCTGTACACGCACATTCATCCCATCCTGCGTCTCTCGCTTTGTCTCACTGTTTATCTTACATCCCGGCGGATGTAAGAGCAGAGAAATAGCGTATGTTTTAGGAGACGCAGAACGGAATGAAGATGCAGGGATCTTCTAGCATACGTGCTCAGAGAACGGCAATTTACTATGAATGTAGGCTATACGCTCACTATTATTTGTGATGGAATTTCCTAGCAAGCCTCCGTTTAGATCTGATGGAAACGATTGTTGGTTTTTGTTCTGGTGAAGTTCACAGTTCAATGTACGTCGTGCCAGATTTCATCAACAATGAAAACTTAGACCAAAACGTGAAACTTTTAACAATGAAGTGCTACCCCCGCCGTGATGGATTCAACTTGCGTTGTATTTGAATATTTCTCCTGTCCATTTTGGCCAATTTCGTAATATTAACAATCTCGAGATCGGCAGTAATAGTGATGTCAATAAGTTCCGTTTATATTTCAATGAGTTCATTCCAGGCGGAGATCGGAAAAATGTTGTGGGACACAGATCTTGATACAGTTCTGCTCAAGCTGAAAGCGGTGGCACGAAAGCCGTTCAATGTCCTGACGAACATGCAGAATGCGCAAAGTGTAAGTCAAACGTTTACACTTTCAACTATAGTCGTCGCCGACGGAAAGGCGGGAGGGTACTGGGTTTCTCACTTTCCACTGTGTACGCACACATTTCTTAGATTTCAAAGATTGCCGGATATGTGCTCAATAGCGCGCAATCGTTTGCTCGCTGGTTCGATTCCGAAGTGAGACAGAAATTTATAAATTTGGCACCCAAAATAGCTGAGGGGTAGACCACTTCTTTGGAGGTTGCAGAGAACAGGATGAGTTTGGCCATAGTAGAATGCAACAATTACATCTTAGAGCTAAGGAGAAAGAAGATACAAGTTCACAACATTCTTGATGACATGGGTTGAGTTGTAAGTTGTCGGAGCTCAACACAACACTCGAATGACAATTATCCGAAAATTATCGAGTTGGTGGCATTCTGTGATGTATAATTCAATCAGCCACAAAAATTGTCCTTAACAAGTTTAGAGTCGCTGAAAACTATATTGCATTGTGCTGCTGTAACTCTCGTTTAAACTCGCAATGTTTGCAGTCTCAAAAATTTTGATGGTACGCAGAATAGAGTGCATGACACAAATAATATTCGTGTTATGTTAGTATATCAAACTAACATGTTGTTATTGGTATTTGTGGTAGAGGGTTGTCAAAGTCGAACTCTAAACGCGACTCGACTTTAAAAACTCGGAACTCGACAACTCGGTATTTTCCGAAAATGGAAAACACGAAAATCTCCAAAACTAGAAATTTTGAACTCGATTAACCCTATTGTGGTAATTTCTCAAAGTGAGCCGCATAATCAGTAACTATCTTTGTTTCAGGAGTCCATAATGAATATGAATATGGACCCCTTTGACTGGGCTAGGCCAGTCATTCAAATCGTCCTATTTCAATCACATTTCGTCACTCTCTACTTCGCAATGGACGAAAAGGTCGTCAATGTGTTCGACTCTTTGGCCACCGAGAAGAACTGCCAAGAAAGGGTGAGTTGCAAAAACAAATTGAACAAACACGAAAATGATGAATTAGGTCATCCAACTGAACATGACCAATGGTGAACTCGTCAGTGTACGTGTGCTAGAAGGTCCCGGCACCTTCATCCCATCCTACGTCTCTCACTCTGCCTCACTATTTCATGTCTCGTACATCCCGGCGGGATGTGAAAACAGAGAAATAGCGGTTGTTTAAGGAGACGCAGGATGGGATGAAGGTGCTGGGATATTCTAGCACACGTACTCTGGTGTATCCAATAGCCATCACGTTATTAAATATTGAGGATTGGGGGGGGGGAGGGAGGGGGAATAACGATTGATCACTCATTCCTTCAATTATTGTATTTTGTCGTTACAGTTGAGAGAGCCGTTGTTGGACCAGATAAGGAACCTGTTCGGACATCTGTTCGAAGGGGCCCTTCCTGTACGCGTTCACCTCAGTGTTGAAACACAGCCACCGGTTAGTAAGTGAACAAAGTGTTCCAACAAACTGGTAATCTGAAGTTCATGGGTATGAAACAGCACAGTAAATGGAAAGAGTCGATTCTTGATCAGTGAGGGCGTAGTTGGAAAAATTGCTCACCCATTTTTCCACTAAAACGTTGTTATAGGGGGTGCCGAAATTATAAGTTTTGGTCTCTCTCTGGGATGGAACGTGCGAGCAAAAATTCTGTAGCTGGGCGCTAACCACTGCGCTACGAGAGCACATATCCCGTGAACTTTGAAATCGAAGACCTGCGTCCGTACACAGCAGAAATTGAGATATACAGTACCCTATCGCCTTTCCGTCGGTGACGACTATATTTTGCGTTTGGGGTTTTCATTATGTTCCAAAATATTAAGATCATGTGTTTTGTATGGTTCGTTCCCTGAATAAGTGAAAGGGTTCTACACAACAACGCGGAACTTACTATAGAGCGTGTCAAATCTATAAAATATCCACCTCATGTGAGACTCGCACCGGGCACAAAAGTTTGGGAGACGCGGACGCTAGCCACTATACCAACTGGCCTTATATTAACGTTGTAGACGAAAAGTATGAATGTGTTCTCACACAGCACAGAATGAGATATACAGTATACCTTCGTCTTTCTTCAAGCGAGAACTATGTGAGACTCTTTCAGGGTGACGGGTGGTCGTGTGTATTCCGATCCGTCGTCAATGCTGTCCATCTTTCCAGGGATCAAACCTCTGCGGAAAGTGAGTTCAATTTTTCTTAGAACTCAGAATAACGACACTTGGACATGTGGGTCTGATGTAGGGTTGTTAATCAAATTAAAATTTCGAGTTTTCGAGTGATGAGTTTTTCATGTTTTGAGAAAAACCGAGTTTCTCGAGTTTGAGTTATTCGAGTTTCGGGAATTTCGAGTTTTTCGAGTTCGAGTTTGTTGCGGTTTACACAAACCGATTTTTTCGAGTTTCGAGTCGAACTCGAAACTCGAAATTCCGAGTTATTTCGAGATTTTTCGAAATTCGAGTTTGGCTTCAACAACTCTAGTCTGATGCAACATGAAAATTTCTATTTTTTTTAAGTTTTTTTCTCATTTTGGGACTGGACTAAACCTCCGTGCGGCTGCCAAGTACATCAACGGGGTGTTAGAAGGGACGCTAACAGATGATGAAGTTCGGAACGCCAAGTAAGTTTTATGATTCTTTATGATTCTTTGTGTGTTAGAAATTTCCGTTTTCTTGGCGATTCGTGTTATTCAAAATAGTAAGGCGATACCCATTACACGTTTACGATTGATGAACTAGCAGTATACTAGAACTAAATTGAATAGTCACGTGAAGTCTAATGAGGCATTGTGCACTTTGTCATGACACGTTTCCGAGTTCTTCTGTGTGTGACGTGTTTCACGTGACTGTGCAATTGACATAGTATAGCGATTATTGTGGATACTTTATCGGCGCGTTCTTCTATATAGCTGCTGCAAATCTGTTTATACTACTTCACAATCAAACGCTTTCCTTGGCGCATTATCAACGCAATCGAGAAACGTACCGTGAAATTGTTGTGAGCTACTTTTTAGAGAAGGCTAGTGCTCCAGTCACACACTTTCCGAGCACAAAAACGCATACATCAATATTCTGTCAGAATGTCAGTTATCTTATCAGGTTCTATGAGGGTCCCGACCAGAATATTTGCGTCAGCAAGGACTTTCTGCTGGAAAAGAGTGGAGTACTCTCCAAACAGCCCCCTGCCTCGCGCCCCTCTGACTCGGACACGATGTCCCTGACTAGATCTGATCTGTGAGTGCTGAAATGAACACTGTTTCTCAAACAGTGAATATCTACAGGAGCCTTCACACTTAAATAATGAAACATTTCTGAAATGATTTGAATGCTGTACAAAACTTTCATACTGTCGTGCTTTCGTTTGCTGAGTAATAAAATCCGCATCTCTTCCAGTTTTGCTATATTCTCGATAGATTAAGAAATACAGAACTACACTCTTGAAAAAAATAGGCTTCAAATCAGAAGTAAGAAGAATCGTACATTGTACTGAAGCAGAGTGATTGGTCTGCAGTTGAACTAAACAGCGTGCAACACCGCTCGTTGCAATTCTTACACTAGCATTTTGGTTTGAACTGTTCTGGGAACACATTAGGCACGAGAGGGTCGGTTGTGCTTTTTATCATTAAGACTGTATTAACAGGCAACGATCATCGAATCGAAGTCTGGCGGAGGTCTACACTGCTGTGAAAACAGCGTTAGATCTGGAGAAGAAGGCCAAGGAAATGATACGGGAGGCTACAGAGGACTTCTACCGGATCAAAAAACGGAAATGAAATTATAAACGGTTTGTCCCAGCGCCCTCATCCGCCTCAATTATGTACTTTGATCTCATGGGCTCATCCAATGTTTACATTCCTTAATCAACATGCCTAATAAAATTTTTTTACTGTATCAAGACCCTGAACTACTCCTGCTTGTAACAGTTTATGATTATGTACAGTAACACTTTTCGGTTTATATAAGTTCATTCGAGGTAAGCATTAACATACAACTTATGGCTAGAGAATGGCTCATGTATCTACAAGTCACTTAGTGCCAGCGAGAGAGGGGTGGTAACAACCTCTCTCGGTGGTCGTCACATCTCGACTGCCGTTTGCCCGGGGTCACGCTCTGGCTGGTTAGAGACTCTCTTCTTTCCCTATGTACAGTTTCTATAGTTGATCTTTGGATTATTGTCTCCGTTTTTCAGGAGCAATTTCGTCGTCTGTAGTTTCATCATCACTACTATAGCTTTCTTCAAGGTTTTCATCTCCAATTTCTACCTTGACTTTTTCTGGTCCCAGTTCGAAATATTTCTTAATTCTGTTGATATGAACCACTTGTTTTCTTGGGGTTACTTATAAGTTGTACTGTGACATTTGGTCGGTTAATGTTGATTACCTTATAAGGACCTGTCCACTTCAAGCTGAGTTTGGGTTTGCTAGCTTCTACTCTAAGCATAACTAATTGTCCCAAACTAAGTTTTTTCAAACATACTTTGTTTTTTTGTCGTAGATTTGTTTCTGTAAAACAGCTGCTGCTTTGATCATTTCTTCAGCTGACTGTTTTGATCGTTCTCGAGCTTCCACTTAGTTGGTTTTGAAATTTACGTCGTAAAATGATTGGTGAGGAATGTTATGGATTATATGTGCAAAGGTTTGTGGTTCTCTGCCATGTGCTAGAAAAATGGTATTGTGTTTGTTGTAGTTTGTACGCTGGTGTTGTTAGCAAAAACTACTAGCTGAAGGAAATTTGACCATTCTTCTTTTGTATCATGTACAAATGCTGTAAGAAAATCGTTGATGACCTTAACTATTCTTTTCGCTTGATCATTAGCTTGGTGGTTGTAGGCCGTGGTCGGTGTGTGTTCAATTCCGATGATGTTACAAATTTCTTGGATAAGTTCGCTACAATAGTTTGTACCTCTATCACTTACCAGTTGTTTGACTACTCCATGTTTGCAGAAAACATCATTCAAAAGTACTTTTGCAACAGTTTCGGTTTTGTGATCTGCTAGTGGTGTGCAATTAACATATTTCGTGAAAGAACATACAGTAATTAGAGATAAATTTGTTTCCACTCATGCACATCTGAAATGGTCCAATTATATCTGTATGAACTCTTTCAAAAGGATATTGTGGTGTTGGAAAAATTCTGCATATGTGTGATTCCATGTACTGATCGACACATATGACAAGTTTTTACAATTTCGGTGACCGTTTTCCTGATGTTGTGCCAATGATTTGTTACGAATCGTACGTGTTGTTGTTTTAATTATTCCCAAATGTGCTGCTTCTAACAAGTTTGAATAAAAAAAATTTGCTTTGAGTGAAAAACTTGTTTTTGTTGAATTTCGTCAGTTATGATCATTTCACGTTTCCCTTGTATTTTGATATACAGTACCCCATCATGTAAACAGTAATGTTTATAAAACTCTGGTCCCTTCGTGTTTTCACACGTGCGGTTTGCTCCCTTCAAATATTCGATTACAAGGAAGGTACCCCGGGCTACGCCCGGGTCCCTCCCTTGATGATTCTAGGTCGGTGGTTAAGTCTTGAAGTTTCTTCCTTTTTTCGTCTTCGAAAAGTCCCCGAGCGCGAAAGTTTATTTCAACATAGAGCGCGAGAGTTTTCCTAGAAGAAGAGTGCGGTAGTTCTTCTCAACATAGAGCACGGTAGCTCTCCTTAACATAGAGCGCGGAAGTTCTCCTTAACATAGAGCGCGAGACTTCTCCATAACATAGAGCACGGTAGTTCTCCTTAACATAGAGCGCGGGAGTTCTCCTTAACATAGAGCGCGGGAGTTCTTTTAAACATAGAGCACGGTAGTTATCCTTAACATAGAGCGCGGAAGTTCTCCCTAACATAGAGCGCGGAAGTTCTCCTTAACATAGAGCGCGGTAGTTCTCTTCAACATAGAGCACGATAGTTATCCTTAACATAGAGCGCGGTGACTTTCCATAACATAGAGCGTGGTAGTTCTCCTTAACATAGGGCACGGTAGTTCTCCTTAACATAGAGCGCGGGAGTTCTCCTTAACATAGAGCGCGGGAGTTCTTCTAAACATAGAGCGCGGTGACTTTCCATAACATAGAGCGTGGTAGTTCTCCTTAACATAGGGCACGGTAGTTCTCCTTAACATAGAGCGCGGGAGTTCTCCTTAACATAGAGCGCGGGAGTTCTTCTAAACATAGAGCACGGTAGTTATCCTTAACATAGAGCGCGGAAGTTCTCCGTAGCATAGAGCGCTGGTGTTCTTCTTAACATAGAGCACGGTAGCTCTCCTTAGCATAGAGCGTGGGACTTCTTCTTAACATAGAGCGCGGAAGTTTCTCTTAACATAGAGCGCGGTGACTTTCCATAACATAGAGCGTGGTAGTTCTCCTTAACATAGGGCACGGTAGTTTTCCTTAACATAGAGCGCGGGAGTTTTCCTTAACATAGGGTGACATATCAATTTCAACTCCCAGCAACAGCCGATTCCAATAGGTTTAGAAATGAAAAGCAAGAAATTTACACGTCTCTCCACGTTCTTTCCCTTCTGCAACTACAAAGTGCACCGATTCTCTGTTTCTCGACCAAAAAGCCGTTGCCTCAGACTCACAGACAGACAGACAGACCAAGCAACGGTTTTATATTAGTAGATTTTCACATAGTCTGACTTGTTTTGAGCTATTCTTATCTCCTCTAGTTTGGGCAATTGGATGGTGTTGACTGATGTTATTTTTTTTAACAATTGGGTATCTACTCAAGAAATCACAAAGTGTATTGTGTCTTCCTTCTCGATACTTGATAGTTATATCGAATGACATAACTGCGCATTGGAATTTTGTCCATCGCCCCGTTAGGTATGTTCTGTAGAGAAGTGCCTTCAAAGGTGCATGGTCAGTGACTACTGTAACCTTAGCCTGTGCTACATATGGGTAGAAATATTTCAATCCGTATGCAATACCCAGGGCTTCTAGTTCAATAATGGGATAGTTCTTTTCATACTTAGGCAGAGTAGGACGATTATGTGGACCAACGTGTCAACGGTCCTTTAAACTGCAATTGAAAAATGTATTGCAGTTTAAAGGACTAAAGCGTTGGGATTGGACCACATAATAATCCTTCTTTAATTGTATAGAATTTGTCAATCCTTTGTGGACACCAATATTGAATTTTAACTTCTCAGGAACAAATGATTCGAAAGGAGGGAATCTTTTAACATCGAAGGTAAACTAATCTGTTTTGTTATAAAAGTTTGTGACTACCTTTCCTTGAAAGATTTTCAGGTTTAGATCAAGATAATCACAAGAAAAATCGTCATATCCTTCTATTCCCCGTTTGAATTTTTTCTAGTGGTTTCTTAAAATTTACGATAGTAATAACAAATCCTTTCTGTCCAATCGGACATATTCGAATTCCTTCCCCCACCTCACTGAGGAAGGAGCCTCAGAGGGCGGGGGAGGTATTTTGATTTTAAGTGGTTGCGTCTGGGGTAGGGGCGAAACATAGCACTTTCTTCTCTTTATTAATCCTATTTATCGCGCGCAGCGCGAAGCGCTGCGTGTGAGTTGTGTTCGGTTTGGCCATTGCGCACTCATTTTTGGCTTTCAAACCACAAAAGTCTTCAAACAAAACCTTTTTTCAAAATTTAAAAAGAGTTAGAGCTAGATATCTATTAAATACATGTTGTGTGAAAAAATTAGGAAAATCGGTCGAGATTGAAAAAAGTTATGCTGTCGTGTCGTTATGAAAATTTCCGTTGTCCCTCGTCCCTCGTCGCTCGTCCCTCGTCCCTCGTCCAATGTCCGCATAGAAAATTATTTTTTTAACTACTGGACCGATTCGGCTGAAACTTGGCACACATGCGGAGACCCCAAAGTTAGCTCGGCCCCCGAAGTTTGGTGTTGTCACGTTTTGTTTGGCGCTTGGCGCAGGCGCCAATAGTCGCCAGAAGCTGGAAAATATGTGTTCCCATGGATGAAATGCTCCGAAATTTTGCACAGAGGTTAGATTAGTGAATCTCAGCCTTCTCTGAAAATTTGATGTCATTGTTTATATTTGGCGCCAAACGCTGGCGCCCAGTGGCGCCAAATTATAACAACGCCAGGCAAGTAGGGTAACGAGCGAAATGTTCCACAGATGTCCGAACTATGAACATAATTAACGAATACGGCTTGGATACCAACATTTCTTCGACATTTTGCGCCAAAACGGTACATTATCCGCCAAATGGCGCCAAAATTGAAAATAGGGTTTCTGAACCAAAAAACAGTCGGAAATTGTGCTAATTAGTCGAGGCCATTCATTCCAAGTTATTTGTTACCAATTAGATTAACTTTATATTTGGCGCCAAACGCTGGCGCCCAGTGGCGCCCAATTAGAACAACGCCAGGCAAGTAGGGTAACAAGCGAAATGTTCCACAGATGTCCGAACTATGAACATAGTTAACGAATACGGCTTGGATACCAACATTTCTTCGACATTCTGCTCCAAAACGGTACTTTATCCGCCAATTGGCGCCAACATTGAAAATAGGGTTTCTGAACCAAAAAAAAAACAGTCGGAAATTGTGCTAATTGGTCGAGGCCATTCATTTCAAGTTATTTTTTACCAATTAGAGTAACATTTTCCATATCTCAATTGGTTCGCGCCAATTGAGAAAAGATTTTCTTTGTACTGTAATGACGCATATTTCTCACGATACTCAGATTTCAATTACGAAGCGGAAAAAAGCTGTTTTTTAACCAGTTTCGCTTATCACGCCAATTTAAGAGATTAATTAGCGCAAAAAATATTTGAAAACCCAGGATCACATCGTTTGAAAACTTGGAACTTTCAGATATCAGGATGTTTGATAGTTACCACTATTCAAAAATCGTTTTTCTAGTCAACTCTAGGAGTGGTTGTACTAGTACAACTAGCAAAAAAAGAACAATTCGTAAAAAGTGGGGGACCAGGAAGTGTGTGAGTTCTGTTCGGTTTCACCGTTTTCTGCAAAAAGTGAACAATACGATGTTGTGAATGAGTGTGCAACAAAAAAAGAACAATACATTTGTTTGCACAACGGTTCACAACGTTCTGAGGGGAAACCACTATGCACTTTTACGTTCAAGTTATACTTTGTATACTCTGTTTTTTTGTGAACCGTAGTGCAAACAAATGTATTGTTCATTTTTTGTTGCACACTCATTCACAACATCGTATTTTTCACTTTTTTGCAGAAAACGGTGAAACCGAACAGAACTCACACACTTCCTGGTCCCCCAATTTTTACGAATTTTATTTCATTCTGATATGTCGAGCTTGTTATTCATCTGGTATCATGCCAAAATGTTCGGATGATCATGGCTTGAGCAAGCATAGATTATTTCAAACTCTCCCCATTCACTGACAGTTTTCTGTCTCTCGCCAGAATCGAACATACGAGCAAAAGATTCGTAGCAGGGCACCAACCACTGCGCTATTGGAGAACATATGCGACAAGCTTTCGAATCGAAGACATACGTGCGTACAAAGTAAAAAGTGAGATATACAGTACCCTCCCGCCTTTCCGTTGGCGACGACTATATTCGAAGCTCGAGTATACTTCATGTCAAACCTACCTATTGTTTTACACGTTCAGTGCGTTTGAAAAAACATGTCGAGACGGTTTTCTATGTTCTAGTCAGTGGAGTCTCTGAACATTGCACAACGACTACAACAACATCGTCGAGATTCAGGCGCGAAACTTTTTAAATGAAACATAAGGAAGTTTGCTTTTTTTCTTGTTCAACTGTTATTTTGTTTTCGCTGAATCTAACATGTTTTCGAATCTTACTTACTTTCTCGAAATAAAAAAATACAGAATATTTACTTTTCCGATTCAAAGAGCCTATTCTCTTCAAAGTCTCGTCAATCCAATCTTCACTGTGACGTTTTTTCTAGTATAGTTTGTTTCACGCATCTTTAGAAGAAATTATTTTCTGAAAAAAATGTTTTCTCTGATTTTTTGTTGTATATGTTCCTGATTCAAAAGTTAAAAGGGACTGTCTCTCTCTCTGAGCCTTTTGAAAGCTGAATGCCCACCTGAAGGGCCGTATATCTATAATGTGCAATGCACGTAATTTTCGAGAAATGAGAAGATTATTCTGTTCCGAGACAGAGACCTTGATACATTCTTGTTGTTTTAATATTGTTTTCTAATCTTAAATCACAGCCCAGTTTGTGGTAGTTCTGGGCATGTTATGAAGAGGGTTTAGTCTATTTGTTCACATGTTGAAAATGTAGGTGAGCTCGTGTATCGGGTACGGGCGCGAGGGCGCGCCTGATTATTGAGAAACGGAACAAGACAAGAAGTTAGCACTTACTTGAACTATGGTGCTTTTTCAATGTAACAATATTGACGTACCAGCTCAAACGTCAAAGTTACAGAATAACGGCCCAGTAAATGTTGAACCAACTTTTTCCTCAGAAATTTGCGTCTTGTGCAACAATTTTGATCAGGATTTCAAAACTACAGGCTCTGCCCACTAAAATGAACTATATTTTGCTTCTATCGATGAATGAACCAGATGAATAACAAGCTCGACATATCAGAATGAAATAAAATAAATAGGATTAATAAAGAGAAGAAAGTGCTATGTTTCGCCCCTACCCCAGACGCAACCACTTAAAATCAAAATACCTCCCCCGCCCTCTGAGGCTCCTTCCTCAGTGAGGTGGGGGAAGGAATTCGAATATGTCCGATTGGACAAAAAGGATTTGTTATTACTATCGTAAATTTTAAGAAACCACTAGAAAAAATTCAAACGGGGAATAGAAGGATATGACGATTTTTCTTGTGATTATCTTGATCTAAACCTGAAAATCTTTCAAGGAAAGGTAGTCACAAACTTTTATAACAAAACAGATTAGTTTACCTTCGATGTTAAAAGATTCCCTCCTTTCGAATCATTTGTTCCTGAGAAGATAAAATTCAATATTGGTGTCCACAAAGGATTGACAAATTCTATACAATTAAAGAAGGATTATTATGTGGTCCAATCCCAACGCTTTAGTCCTTTAAACTGCAATACATTTTTCAATTGCAGTTTAAAGGACCGTTGACACGTTGGTCCACATAATCGTCCTACTCTATAATTCACACAACTCTGATCGAAGTCATGTTTCAAGAGATCATTACGACGGTATCCAGCTTGACCATGTACTGAACACAAGCACGTGGCGGACGGAAACGTATAAGATAAAGCTATTGGTATTTCTATATGTTATTATTGAACCTGCGGGCAAAAGATTCGTAGCGGGGCGCTAACCACTGCGCTTTTAGATTACATACCCCGTAAGTTTCGGAATATGCGTACACAGCGGAAAGTGAGATATACAGTACCCCCTCGCATTTCTGTTGGCGACGACTATATATTGCAGGCGATTGATCTGGCAGCTTGCCAGTATTTTCATTGCAAATAAACATTTGATAACGTGGTTATTTCACGATTTTTTGCATATGTTTCGTTTTCAAAAGATTATCACACAATAGAGGAGTGATGTTGAAAACTTTTTGTCCTAACATTGAACAACAGCCGGAGAACATGGTTGGATACTGACTGTTGTTAGTTTCGGGAATCGTGTTCGAATGGCCGACTGGTTGTAGGCGCCGAGCCACCTTTGTGAAAACGCTGGCAGCCTAAAATACCGGAGAAGATGCAGGCCTAAATACTGGTGTCGAATTAGCCTGTATCTCCTTACATAAAGAAAGAACATCATTTTCTTGTTTGCTAGGATTATATCAATTTTGTGTTTTGGCACAAGGACTGAAAGGAGGTCCAAATACTTTTCAGAATGTAGCAAATGAACTAGTCAGAGAACTGAAAGCTTGTTGTTTTGTGTACATTGATGACATAATCACCGCAAGTTTCACACCCGAACCACATGCAGCTGATTTAATTGAGGTTTTCGAACGAATTGAACAATTCGGAATGAAACTAACAAAAGAAAAATGTAAGTTTGCACAAAAAGAGGTAAGTTATCCAGGACTACTTATCAGTAGAGAAGGATCTAGACCAAATCCAAAAAAAATTCAAAGTATAGCAGAAATACATACCACCACCAACTGATGCGGAAGGAGTGAAATCATTTTTGGAAGCAGCATCTTATTTTCGTAGATTCATACCAAGATTTGCATTGATAGCTCAACCACTAAACAAACTTCTTCTAAAAGATGCAAAATTTTGTTGGGACGAAGATCAGGAAGATGCATTTCAAGAACTGAGAAACAAACTTTGCACAGCACCAATTTCAGCATCACCTAGAATAGGACAACCCTACGAAATACACACAAATGCTTCACTTTTAGGTATACGAGCTTGTTTACCACAAGAAAATTCTGATACATAAGCAAATCATCCAATTGCTTACTGTAGTAGACCATTGACGAAGTATGAAAAGAACTATCCCATTATTGAACTAGAAGCCCTGGGTATTGCATACGGATTGAAATATTTCTACCCATATGTAGCACAGGCTAAGGTTACAGTAGTCACTGACCATGCACCTTTGAAGGCACTTCTCTACAGATCATACCTAACGGGGCGATTGACAAAATTCCAATGCGCAGTTCTGTCATTCGATATAACTATCAAGTATCGAGAAGGAAGACACAATACACTTTGTGATTTCTTGAGTAGATACCCAATTGTTAACATAATAACATCAGTAAGATAGAGTAAGGCAATCAAACATAGTCCGATTGGACAACAAGTATTTATCAACGTGCATTTTGTGCCATACGTAACGTTTGACCATACATAATGTTGTGTTCAATACTCTCGAAAATTAACGAATCGGAGTGAGGAAATTTTTTACTTGTTCATTTTTTAACATGTGTGATTGTAAATTTTTCTCACGGTCGTTCTTTGCGTGAACTAGACGTCATACATGAAAATAGTCGGTGAAAAAAAATTTACTTAATAATCTTCTAATATCTCCGCGCCGACGGCTCTTCTTCCTATGCGTCTGAAAACACACAAATAGAAACTGCACTATATGCGCGTAACCGCCTATATATTACCAACCAACTATAGTGAGTGCCGAATTTATAAATTTCTGTCGCTCGCCGGAATCGAACCTGCAAGCAAAAGATTCGTAGCAGGGCCCAACCACTGCGCTATTAGAGAACATATGCGACAAGCTACCGAATCGAAGACATACGTGCGTACACAGCGAAAAGTGAGATATACAGTACATTCCCGCCTTTCCGTTTACGACGACTTTATTCCAGGAGTAAACTAAATAGCCACGTACTGCCCATTCGTTTTGCCCAACAATTCAACTCCGTAAACCTAATCTGTTAACTTAGAGCGATTAAAACGGAAGTTGACCACTATTCAACGAGTCCTTCAGTTAGCAAAGTAATGATTCATCGTGCACTTTTTCATTGCACGTTTGTGAGTTCTGCTGTGTTTAACATGTTTCACGTGACTGTGCTATTGACAAACAGTATGACCAACTATTACTGTTACAGATTCGTTCCAAGGTTTTACACACTACTCTATTTACTTCTAGTATGAACAATTAACCAACTAGTTCACCCGAAATCAATAATCTTTTCTCAGCTTGCTCTATATAGCATGGTTGACGGGGAAACGAGAAACAGTATAAATGAGACTATACTAAAAGACAACTGAATAGTCACGTGAACTTAGCATTCCAATGAGGCATCGTGACCTTTTTCGTTGCACGGTTCTAAGTTCTGCTGTGTTTAACATGTTTCACGTGACTGTGCAATGGACTAGCAGTATACTGCACGTGAGAATATATGTGTAGCACCCACCGGTGTGGGTGGCCTGGGTGATGGAGAGACTGACCGTCGACAGTGTCGAGTCAGTCACCACCTGGGTACTGCCGATGGTGCTGGCAGTCTGCAACAGATCTCATAACCTCCTGCAGTACTCGAACGAATTGCGCAAACCCATTCGTTTTGCCCAACAAATCAACTCCGTAAACCTAATCTGTTAACTTAGAGCGATTAAAACGGAAGTTGATCACTATTCAACGAGTCCTTCAGTTAGCCAATACGAAATCAATGCTCTGCGTTGAAAAAAAATTCTTGACAAAAAGAGCAAAAGTTATCCGAACAGACAGACCAAGTACGCAAATTAGTGAGAATCGAATACTAATGAGAATTAAAAAGTAAGAGTTATTATTATTATTTTTTTGCGATCTCATTGACTTCCATGCTCTTGTTTTTGTAGTTCGCTATTCGCAGAAGATCGGCGCAAATCTCGGAAATCTTGGCGTCAATTATCTGCGATTAGCGAACTACAAAAGCGAAAGCGCAGTCGAATGAGGCCGCAGACAGGCGAGACAGTCTGGGTCTCTCTGATCTGTACACTTTTTCGTCGGTGCCGCTACAAGAGCGGCTTGCTAATGAGCAAGAAGTTGACTAGACGTTTTTGTTCTCGAAACCTGGCAGCGTGCCAACCGTGGGGTGAACTACATGAATCTAACCCGCTTTTTCAGTAACATGCCCTTTTTGACACTGTCACACAGAACCGCTTCCGTCAACTGATCATGATAACGAACTGACCGGGGCGGTGGCCACCACCGAAGACGATGGAGCACGGAGGGACAGGCGCTCCGTCGCCTCCATTCTCGACAGGTGGGGAGGAGAAGGCTCCGAAGAGCCCCTCTCCCTACCCCAACCGCCGTCCTCCATCTCCGCGGCTTGAACCGAGCATAGTTCAAAAAGTGTGAAAAGAAGCAAATCATACTATTAAGTTCTCTCGAGTGGACAAGAAAATCAATACCAAATTAGAAAACGAGAAACGCTTCGAAGTTTCTGAGCTCACTTAAAGTTGAACTCTGAATTGGTTACATTTCGCACACGACAAGACGTTCTCAGAATTACGATCGAGCAATCATGAACCGTTCTTGATCATTTGAATAACGGTGGTTCGATAGTTAGGCACCCAAATACTATTGGAGTGTGATACTTTCTATACTCACTGAATTCCTGAAAACAACCCATTGCACCATTATCTTATTATCACCTTATTTACTTTCACTGTAGCCATTCACCTGTCTTTCTCTTTCTCGGCGGTCCCCTCAGCTTGACGTTAGTGGTGTGGCCACCTTTTGTTTTGGTGCACGCACCCATCGCGCCAACGAGCAAGAGGAGAATGACTAGAATAAAAAGTAATTTGTTCAGTGCAGTGTACAAGCAGGAAACATCACTCTTAGCAAAAACCTAATAATCTCTAAAGTCAACGTTGCACTATTGAATATGAGTAATGTTGTGCATCTCATAATCTCATTCCTATTGCAAATCGTCAGGTACGAAAGACGCTGTAAAATAGAATACTTTCTTTTTCCGAGAATAGTGACATTCACTTTACATTTACCACGCATGCTAACGCAAAATGACGTAGTTTAAAAGTCCTGATTGTGTAGGAAAACGGATCTCACAGATTAGGTGTATCTTATTGAGAACCTGATCACATTCTGGTCACATGATTGACAACTTCAAGGTATTATCACAAAGTAGGTGGTCTCAACCTAATCAAAGAGTGACCGAAAAGTTCGCTAAAAGGACTTTTCAACAACCTTTGCTACGGTATCTAGAAAACCCCCGGCGCAATGGGGTTGTGATAAAGAAAGTCTGAACCAGCTGGAGCCATTTTTAACTAGCTCACTTCGGAATCATTAAAATATACCACTTCTGTGCATCAGTAACGGAAACCCCCAAATAAGAACTCACATCCCTGATCTACAGAAATTCACAAGCAGTAATCAGTGAGCTAACACGCTACCCAACAAAACTGCGGGTCACATTCTGCCTCCTGTTTTCAGTTGTGTTAAAGAAGGGCGATTATAGTTCGTTCCATACATCGATAGCAATCAGCCATGCTGGCCTGAGCGCACGCTATACTCAGAGCGATTGGCGCCAATTTTATTGCGATTGGCCAGCTACAAAAGCGAGAGAGTGTGCAGGTCAAGTAGACCGCAGACATCTGCGTCTCTTCGACCTGCGCGCTCTCTCGTCGAGGCCGCTACGAAAGTGGCTGGTCAATAAGGCTGAGAATTGTTCGAGTATTGCAGGCTAACGATCTGGCAGCTTGCCAGTATTTTTCATTGCAAAAAAAATTCAGGCAGTAGTCATTTTAACATTTTTGCAAATTTTTCGTTCAACAACGGTTACCCCATAACCGGGGAGTAATTTGAACAACTTTTCGATAAAGTAAGCATTGACAAACGGCCATAAGAGATCCGATAATCAATGAAAACAACTAGACCAGTCAGTAACTGAACAATCGAGAAGTGAAACAAAACAATTGTATTTGATCATTTTGGAATGAGATGGAAACGCAAGGATGCAATGCTGTCTTTAGGATAACTATTACTTAGAGAGCAGAACCAACACGAGGGACAGTTAAGTTAATCAGGATGAAACACCAAGTTGGAACGTCAAAATGAAATGGCCAAGTTACTACAATCTTTATCACAAGCAAAACATTGAAAGTGTTCGGTCCTGTTGTCCAAGTGAAAATAATTGTTGTATCCTTAGATCACTAGGATAAACACTAATAACACTACAGATATCAACACAGAAGTTATACCTGTAGAACAGAGGAGAAGGGAGAGGAAGACCCGGTTTATTGCAGGCGAGACGATACAATGCTCAAACAGGCAACAATATGGCACACGTCACTTCTCACGTGAACGCGCACTATGCTAATCAGCTAACATGTTAAAACAGGTATAGACCAGATGTCTACTACTCAACAAATTCGGAGAGATAGATTTTGAGGCTCTCGGGCTATTGTCCAAGTGAAGATAATAATAGAAAGCTAACCGTTCATTAGAAAGTTAGAAACGATATGCACTTTATTCAATGAAATATGTTTGACACCAACATCTTATACCTTACATCTGTATATACCCTTGAAATTACTCAGTAGACAGTAGTACTACGAACCCACAAATAAGAGTGCGAAAAATTGAAAAATGATATAAAACCTTTTTCGGCTTTTCCGGCATGAGAAGGGCTCTCTGAATGTAAGATGCATGTAGTTCTCGAACAACGAAAAGGTCGGCCAATTCTACAAGTAACCGGGTTTTTTGTAACCTCACCGGTTCTTGGTAACCTAGTTTTCAGGTTACCTTACAGGTAACCGGTAAGTAACCTAAAATGAAATTCATGAAAAAGTGGGGACCCAACGACTGTGAGATTTGTCTTCTGCTGTGCGCCCCTTAGACAGCTACTCTCAAATGGAGCAGCTACTGCTACAAAAACCGGAAAATACTTATATACTCAAGTATAACTGTTCATTACAAACAAACATACAAAAGTGGTAAAACATTTTTCAAACCTGTAAACTATAATATACAAGTCACAGCTGTAAAAGAGAGAACAACTGTTGAATAATATGCCAAGTGTTATAGCACCTAGAGTTGAAGTAAGGACCAAAACTGCAAATCATTGTGTACAAAACCAGAATCTCTATAGTTGACTACGTTGAGTTAACATCTGTGATTTGTATATTATAGTTTACAGCTTTGAAAAATATTTCACGACTTTTGTATGTTTGTAATGAACAGTTATACTTGAGTATATAAGTATTTTCCGGTTTTTGTAGCAGTAGCTGCTCCATTTGAGAGTAGCTGTCTAAAGGGCGCACAGCAGAAGACCAATCTCACAGTCGTTGGGTCCCCACTTTTTCATGAATTTTTCTCTTTTTGTACACATGCCGTAGGTATGTGGTTTGATCTGTACGGTGCAGATAAAATTGTTTTCTTAATGAATGACTTGTCAAGTATTACCATCATTCGAAAAAAATATGACGTCAACATTGCAGTTCTGAAAACTTAATTTATCTGCCCTTCAGAATCCCAGAATACGTCATATTTGAATGAAGTTTTATCGTGAATTGACCATTTTTAAGAAACTTTCAGCATTCGAAAACATATTTCACGTCAATTTTTTTTCAAAATTTGACGTCATCTGGTCTTCTGAATTCCAGAATAAGTCATATTTAGATAAAGTTCCATCGTTAATATACCATTTTTAAGATATTTTCATCATTTGAAATAATATGTGACGTCAACTTTGCACTTTTCAAAAATGACGTCATCTGGTCTCCAGAATCGCAGAATACGTCACTCTTACATTGAGTTTTACCGTTAATTGGCCCTTTATAAGATATTACCATAATTTGAAAATATATGTGACGTCAACTTTGCACTTTTCAAAAATGACGTCATCTGGTCTCCAGAATCCCAGAATACGTCACTCTTAGATTGAGTTTCACCGTTAATTGACCCTTCCTAAGATATTACCATCATTTGAAAATATATGTGACATCAACTTTGCACTTTTCGATTATGACGTCATCCGAGCTCCAGAATCCTCGATGACGTCATCAGTAGAAGACTTACATCTGAATCAATGTCAGTTCATGTCGTGGTATCATACTCCAAATTTTACTTGAATTGGTTAGGACTGAGCTGAGTTATAACGCAGTTTGATTTACCGCGACAGAGAGGGCGAGAGAGTGCACGAAATGAAGAGACGCAGAGACATTTTCAAAGACCTATAACTTAATGAAAAATAATTTTTTTCGAAAAAAGTTTGCGCCCCCGAAGTTTGAGTGGGGTATCTATCGTGTCCCAAATTTTCAGTCAAATCGGTTCACACATAAAAATATCCCAGGAGTGCGCACCAACACACACACACAGATACATGACGGAAGTTGGCGGTCTGCATGAAGCGCATAACGTCATAACTCGGCTCAAACTCAATCAATTTCGTTCAAATTTCGAACATAGCTTGTAAATGTGCCATAGAAAATTAGCAAATCATGAAAAGTATCGATTTGCACAATTGGACCTTTTTGAGAGTGAACTAAAAAAATGAAAGCGCGCATTAGCCGGACCAAAGACAAATCTCGCACAGCGCTTCGCGCTGCGCGCGATTTACGGTGAGAACCACAATTTACATTAGAAAAACAAATGACTGTTTTTTTATTTTTTTTAGGTTATCAACTAGTTAACTTCTGCGGTAACCTGAAAAATACGTTATCAAAACCCGGTTAGGCTACCGAAAAACCCGGTCACATATAGATTTCACCGAAAAAGTCTAGTATTCTGTCGAGTTCAGAGTTTCACCTTACAAACAGTAGGCTCAAAAACCGCATGTTTACGGAGCAGAAATGAAGTCAACAAGATGTGGGTTACTGTAAAGCAGCAGTCATCAATTCCCCGCTTCTCTGAGGTTCTCAAAATTATCACAAATATCTCTTCATCGCACAAATTGCGGTATTTCTCGCAATGTTTTTGATGGTGTTAATTTTTATATTTTTAGCAACTCTTTGAAAACGTTTCAAGTAGGTGAAATCGGTGTAAATTATTCACGTAGGTTAGGACGAGCCGCAGTTTTAAGCAAAGGGAGCATCACAAGAATTTGAGGCCTAGATGAATGTTTGTGATTTTTTTTTTCGCGACCGAATACGCAGCTCAACATTGAAGAGAAACGATTCCATCAAGCGCCAGCAGTTAGTTTTGCAATGTCTAGTTTTTCCATCCAGTTCGTAGCCGAAAATTGATGACGATCGAGTTTAGTACCACGGGTTCCAGAGAAAGGCGCAGTGTTTGACAGTGTTCACAATGTTAGCTGGACCACTCTCCAGTTCCAACGTACAAATACAGATAGAAAATGTAACAGGAACTAATGAAGTAGAAAAAACATTGGAGAGAAACAAAAGGTAACCCACCGAAAAAAAACATTATGGAATAATGAAAATGCCCGGTGAGTGAAACGTTACTGTCTACATAAAGCTTGATGTTTTCAGATGCAGCCGTTTGCATTGTTTCCAATTTAAAAAAAAATCTGACGTGTTTTCCCAAACCGAACTACATCAAATGCACCACTTTCCTATCTCTCGACAAAAAGGGTAGTTTCTACTTCTGATGCATCAAGCAGGACAGTCATGGGGTCTACAAGCCGGAATCGAACCTACGAGCAAAAGATTCGCAGCATCGCGCTAACCACTGTGTGCTAATAGAGCACTAGTCGCACAAGCTTCGGAAAAGAAGACATGTGTGCGTACACAGCGGAAAGTAAGATATACAGTACCCTCTCGCCTTTCCATTGGCAACGACTATAGTTGAGTGTCTCAAACTATTTCAGTGACTTTGAAAAGTAGCGCGACTTCCCACTTTGTGTTCGAACAATTCACTCTCTGAACAATCGTACGCGTAGTGCAGATCCGGCGGCCTTATATAAATCCGTTATCGTAACTTGCAATCTACCTAAGTTCTCCTCGCTCAACCGTTCCAGCCAATTTATGACATATGTGGCTTTGAAAGAAATCTGTTTTAGAATCTGTAAAGGTTAGGTGACCAAATTCTGTAAAATAGCACCCCATTCTAACAATATTGGCGGGTTTCACGCTATGCAGTTTCTTAACTTACCCGAACTAGTCACGATAGCTCAGCGGCTAGTGAGTCGCACTACAAAACTGAGGTCGCCTAGGTTCGAATCATTTCAAGGAATATTTTGTTCACATGCTTCCTCCTGTGAAATATGAAATATGAACTATGAATATTTCGTGGAACTATTCATAGTTAAAGAGTAAACTACAGATGTGAATATTTATTCTGGTTGTGAAATATTTCAATAAAAATTATTCATAGTAGAAAAATTCAATACTAACGTTTCATATGAGTTTCTATTATTGATAATTTGAGTTTCCATAGTCCTGATCATAGTGATTTTGGCCCTCCTCATTCTTTGTTTTCTAGTTCCGAACCGTTGTCTAAATTGAGATGTGTATTGTCCAATATTCGTTCTATTTCCACCATTGACCGAGTAACCCAGCTATTCCATTATCTTGACATCGAAAAAATCGATGTTTGTTTGTTGACCGAATCTTTTCTCAATCAGACGAAAACACCTGACCATTTTCTGAACAATCCAAACTACAAATTTGTGCGCTTTGACCGAATTACAGATGAATGTAAATCTTGTGGTGGCGGGGTAATTGCATTCCTTAAATCGAGTATCAAATTTCATGATATTGACTTGAAACTGGAAAGTTCCTATCCAAACCACAAATGTGAACTTATATGTTTTGATTTACTTGTGAAAAAGGACAAATATCGTTTTTTCTCGGTATATAGACCCCCAGATACTACGTTTTCTCAAACTGTCGAATTGTGTAAAGTACTTAAACATAATTTAACTGATTGTAATAATTTTATTGTTGGTGATTTTAATTGCCCACAAATTGATTGGAACACATCTATCTCTCCAACGAACATGACA
>OZ038435.1:21434558-21650376 GCA_964036275.1 Litoditis marina | reverse complement strand
AATTTACCTCGCAGGTAATTTGAAAGTTACCTGAAATTTAAAAAAAAACAGTTCGACCAGAAAATCGGTTTTTACTGTTACTTTTGATTTTAACCGGATTGCAGTTTTAGGTTACTTCAAGGTCAACTAGCAACTACTCAAGTAAATTGAGAGAGGTTACCAAAGAAGGGTTAGGTTACCTAAAAACCCGGTTAGATACATAATTGGCCCTATAATTAATAAACTTATACTCAGAAACATTGAGAAGCCTTGCCTCCTGTTTCTAATTAGATATATAATTGTATTACAAAAGGTTTCTCTTCGAAACACCTCTTTCCCGTTCAATGTGTACTGCAATATTTCAGCTTCCGGGACGTTTCCCATCGCAGAAAACATTCTAGAAGGCGTTCAAAACATTGAAAAGCTTACTGTAGAGGTCCACGTCGAAATGATAATGACCATAACTCACCAGAAGATGGTCGTCGCTGATTGGCCAATTTCTGGGACGACTACTGTAGTCAGCCGATGACATCTCGTCAGAGCTGTAAATAAAACATTTATGAGATTGTGGACACAAGCACGAAATAAGCTGATATAGTACAGTGTCAGTTTCCGCTGTGTACGCACACATGTCTTCGATTCCAAGACATGACCGGTATGACACGGCCAATTCTACAACTAACCGTGTTTTCAGGTAACCTAACCCTTTTTTGGTAACCTATTTTTGAGGTTACCTTGGTAGGTAACCTGAAAGTAACCTAAAACTAAAATCCGGTTACCGTTCGAAGTAACGGTAAAAACCACACTGATGACATCTCGTCAGAGCTGTAAATAAAACATTTATGAGATTGTGGACACAAGCACGAAATAAGCTGATATAGTACAGTGTCAGTTTCCGCTGTGTACGCACACATGTCTTCGATTCCAAGACATGACCGGTATGACACTTTGATAGCGCAGTGGTTAGCGGCCTGAAACGAACCTTTTGCTCACAGGTTCGATTCCGGTAAGAGACAGAAATTTATAAATTTGGCACCCACTATAGCTATAGGGGGTGCCAAAACTAATAATATTCGTCTTACGTCGAAATCGAACCTGCGAGTAAATATTGCTAATTGCGAACTAACCAGTGCGACAAGAGCTCACACTCAGCAAACGTTGGAATCAAATTCATGAGTCCACACACACAGCGGTAATGAAGATATACCGTACCCTCCCGCCTTTAGGTGGACGACGACTATAATGTGGTCTTTATCCTTATCATACAGAGAAAAGCTCTTAACAACATAAGAAGTAGATAAAAATGTGAAAGAAAGGAAAAAAGAGGAACATTGATAATGCTTAGTTACTTAGTAGAAAAAAAACGGCTAAATAGGAATTACCTGGGTGGTACTCTGACACCAGCCATATTGAGCACATCTTTGGCCAGCGGTGCCTTGACAGAGATATCCAAGGGAGTTCCAGAGTGCAGAGAAGGAGAGATATTCACCTGAAATCAGACAGAAACATGGTCAGCTGAGAAAAGGGAGGAGGGGGTCAATACTAAAAGTATCCAACATTACACGTACTATGGGAGTAACCGCAGAATTGAGTTAAATTTCTCTCTAATCATCAACTCATCCCGCTTCTTATTTACTAGAAACATGAACTTTCCCGACTCAGTAACGCTACTAAGTACATAATACAATCCACTGTCAGGGTAGCCAGAATAGCTATAGTTTGTTCCACCCACTTATAACCCTCTACAGTAATCTGCTCAAACATCCAGGCTAAAGTTTGATGTATTGACGTTTTTAGGATTATCTCCAAATTTTGGTAGTGCTTTCTACACGTTCACTACTACAAAATCTGAAAGTTTTAAACCGAAGTGATGGATTATTCATTAGAGAAAGCCTTCTGAATATTCAATGGATTACTGTAGAATGACATCGATTGGTGAAACAGAGTATAATCTAGAAAACGTTCACGGATGCACGAAGGCGGAGCCAACATCGATCGACTGTAAAACGCACGAACGAGCGAGAATAAAAGCTCGGGTACCGATGACCAACGTATGACCCCTACACCCTACTTACGTGAACAGGCCAATTCTACAACTAACCCGGTTTTCAGGAAACCTAACCTTTTTTGGTAACCTTAGTATGTAGCCTGGAAGTAGCCTGAAACTAAGATCCGGTTACCGTTCAAACTAACGGTAAAAAACACATTTTGCGTTAAAAACAGGTAACCGGTTTTTCATTTTAGGTTACCAACAACCGGTTACCTACTGAGGTAACCTGACAAAGAGGTTACCAAAAAAGGGTTAGGTTACCTAAAAACCCGGTTAGATATAGAATTCACCACGTGAACATGACCTGTACTGACCTCTAGGAGCCACGGTTTCAGGTCTTCGTCCAGTAGAATATCGAAGCCAAACAGCTCGTGACAGATGAAACTGCAATCAAATGATCAATTAGCACACACCAGCAAAGTTGTCCAGATAGCTACAAAAATTTAAAAAGAGCATCTTTTTCGCCCATGTCGAAAAACTTGCTTTTTTGATAGAAAACGAAGAAGTTTCACGTCTTGAAACAGAATCTTTCATGTAGATTAGTCACACCTTACTAGTATTTCACATTCATTTGAGCTAAGATGAAAATTCTCGTTCGAGTTTCTCTGTATTATTTAACCATAGTACCTAAGTGTGTCTATAACTTCATCACACACCAGCTGACTTTCTGGAATGAAATTTCGCATTGAAGAAGGACGATTATGTGGTCCAATCGCAACGCCTCAGTCCTTTAAACGGCAATAGATTTTTCAATTGCAGTTTGAAGGACCGTTCACACGGGGTTGGTCCACATAATCGTCCTACTTTAACCATGGAAATCAGGTACTCTCTCTCACCCAGACATAGATGAAGCATTTCTGATAAACTACTGGTTGAAATCGAGCAAACCCAAACCATTGTCAAAATGCCAGATCCTCATACGTGAGAAGAGAAGTAGTTTTGCACAGAAGTTGATTGAAAATCGGGTGTTTTCTCTTCGTGGTAGCCTGGTAACCAAACTACCAAACTACCAAACTGTGTGAAAGGTGAGGTTTTCATCGTTGCAGAGGTAGATGACTATTGTTAAAATTGACGCAGTTCGAATTGCCGACTTTCGAGAGTTTCGGGTGACTAACCCAATAAAGTTGCCCCACATTTGAAATGCCCCAAACAGATAAGGAGAAGTGTACGAACCCGTGTTTTACGTGTTTGATCATGTGATCCCTAATCGGCTTCTCACACGAAATGAACGACTTCACGATGACGTCATCGATTCTGGCGCGAACCTCGGCGGAATTCAAATTCTGAAGCCAAAAATTCACCTACACACAAATACTAATGTCAAAGTCTTCTATAGTTCTCACACTTCCCAAGCGGAGTTGGGCAGCGTGCCGAAGAAACGTCTAGGTTGTTTTCGAACATTTTGAAAAACAGTACACAAAGTAAATTACAAATTAATGTAAACGGTATGTTTTCACTAAACAAAGTCTTCCGAAGTTTTTGACATGCTCAATCTATAAAAAAAAGTCACCAAAAAAACGATTCGATAACGAAGTGGTATAGAAACAATTGTACTGTAGGTGATCTACTGACTCTGTCGTCGAGGTATTCCCATAGTTGAGTGAGGGTCCACTTGGGAACCGGCGCATCTAGAACCCCGTCCTGTTCGGCCAACTTGTTGATACTGTAGTTGGTCAGATGCATGTACTTGTTTGAGACCGTACTCTTACATGACGAATACCTGCAATTCACACACATAAATGGTCTGAAACACACGTAAAATGGCCTTACATTTAAAAAAAAGTAGGCATTTCAAATTCATTTTTTGTTCTAAAATTAAGTTAAGAGCTCCTTTTGTATGAAAATCGCATCTTACTCCTCTATAAATAGGAGAATTTTGCTTAAACTACGTAAACGCCACTTTTCTAGTTTTGAAACAAAACAAAGCCACGTTTCCTCTCTTTTCAAACATAGGTGCAATTTGCAATACCCCGCTTAACTGACTGGAGGATCATTAACTTTCTCTTAACTGGGCTAGGGGGAGACTTTTTCAAAAAGTCGGTGTTTCTTGTAAAACTGTTTAGGGAGTCCTATAACACTTCGCTTTTCCTGTGAGGGGGAAAGAAGGACGAAAGATGTTTAAAGAAGGACGGTCATGTGCTCCAATCTCGGCGCGTCAGTCCTTTAAACTGCAATTGAAAAATGTATTGCAGTTTAAAGGACTGAAGCGTTGACATTGGAGCACATGATCGTCCTTCTTTAACTGTTCAAAGCCTGAAACCGACTCTATCCCATCTATGTTTTCGAAAAGAATGGAGCGATAAACTGACGGAACACTGGCGAATCGAACCAATCCCTGTTCATAGATGTAGACCCGAAGGGGTTCCAGGGAGGGACAATACACGTAGAGTCGCAGGTCGAACTTGGCACCGTTTATAGTCAACGGCCGCGAGATGTAACTGCAATTTAGAGGTTGAGAGAGAGAGAGAGAGAGAGAGAGAGAGAGAGAGAGAGAGAGAGAGAGATAGAGAGGGAGAGAGAGAGAGAGAGAGATAGAGAGGGAGTGAGAAAGATGGAAAGATAGGGAGACTGCGCCATATTCGAATTTGATGCAATTTGAACTGTCTAATGTCATGTTTTGGACAAAGGTAATGGAGCATAACTGTAGAGGGCTGTGTGAAACGGACTATACTTGACCTCAACGAATACGACCGCAGAAATAAGTATCTTATTCAGATTACGACCCCAAAACAAGATTATGGGAGTGAAAGCAACTGACTGTTGTGCTATCAACACCGTCTTGGGGGGAATTTCCTTCATCTTTCGGGTGACTGCGATGCCGGTCCCACGCGCACTCGCCGGCTGCAAATAGAAGGATTACGGAAAGTAACCTGTGGCCGTATTCACCAAAATGTCACGGGAAGGTAAAAAAGCTTCCTGCGCCTCTGGACCCTCCTCACCAGCACATTATTTTCGTGCTCCACCTTCCCGCGGGAAGGTATTTTAGCTTACTGAAGATTGGTGAATACGGCCAATGTTTTCCGATTCAAAAACGGGAAACTCCATGCTTTTTCATTATTTTTCGGGTAATTTTCACAGCATGAGATGCGCTAAATGAGTTTTTCATATTTTTGTGGCTGCTCGAACAAGTATACTGGTTATGTATACAGCAACTTCAGCCGGAGCAGAAACTCTTTCAAAACAAAAAAAGAAACATTGTAAAATTTGATAAAACCAACCGGTTTCACAATGACGTGGTTGTCTGGGTCTTCGGCTAGATATTCTTGCAACAGATCCTGCAACAAAAGATACTTGATTCTTCGCTTCTTCTCCATCCGATCTACATTTCTCTGTCTCCATTCATCTTCTCCGCTCTGCCTCTCTTTCTCCCCTTACATCCTCGCTATCTATCTCTTTCTCTCCGCCCCCTCCCCATTCCTCTATCTCTCCTTCCCCCTCTTTCTCTCCCTCCCCCCTTCCCTCTCTCTCCCTTCCCTCTCTCTCTCTCCCTCACTCTACCTTCTCCCCCCTCTCTCTCTCCCGTACCTTTTCCTTGGGTAGAATGTAGGTGGTGGGAATGATGTCAAACACCTCTCCGAACCGTGTCTGCTGTTTCTGAATATGCATCCACAGTCGATCCTTCCTTCCAATATGGAATGCACCCGGGAAGTGGTTGATCTACAAATACAGTATACAGAAATTTATCTATTTCCATTATACTATCAGCTAAAACATACAAAACGATTGTGTGCAGGACTAACTCAACGTTAACAACTAATGCTCTACGTGGAACATTCACCGCCCGGAACAATACAAATGTTTGTCAGGGACACGGTTACTGTGAAAACGCTGGCAGCTTCAAATACCGGAGAAGATGCAGACTTAAATACTGGTGTCGAATTAGCCTGCATCCCCTTATGAATTTCAAACAGTACAGGCGACATCTGGCTGACCCCGGTATTTTGAGTTGCAAAATTAGCGAGTCCGGTATTTTAAGTCGCAGCGGTTTTTCAGAGTTGTATGAGGCACTGCCCAATAATAGTTGTAGTTTGATCTCTTTGCACGCCATATTATACAGAATTCGCCCGAAAATCGGTGGAATCAAACTAAAATCACAAATCGAAGAGCGAGATACATCGTATGTGATTTGGAAAGTTGAGCAAACTCTACAAACATGGGCTATTTTCGATTTCGATATTAACTCATGAAGAATGCAATTCAATCAATTTTAGACATAATTGGCGTAGGCATATACTTGGATATTTGACCTACCTTCTGATAAGGTTTCATGGTCTTGTACTGACTGCTCTTCAAATGGCGACCCCAGTATCCAACAAAGAACAGCGACTCATCCACAACCTGAACATACAAAGATCCATAGTTGAACACGAGATAACCCCTGGTCTTTTGGAAAAATTGCGAATATGCCGTTATTCTTCTGTTCTAGAACAAAATCTCAATTTCCAATACAAAAATGAGAAGAGCTTCGTTGTCAGAATTACACGGAACCTTCGCGAACTTTTTAAATGACCAGCTTTTACATTCTCCGACCGTATTTCTGCGTTGAGGTCGTAGTCACAAAGGGGAAAAACCCCTCATGCATACATGTTTCCTCAGCCGTTTAACGATCAGAATAAGGCAATATATCCCGTGGTTTTCATCCAAAACAGTCTTCGTTTCGAATGATTGACAAAAAGGTAACTCGTTTTTCGTTACTGGATGATGGATGTTGCCAGAACGCGGAAACTGACTGGAGACGTTCCTTGTTTTGGTCTCGGAACAGGCTACAGAGAGATCATAGAGGTCAATGAGGTCACATGTCCTAAGACAGGCTAAGACAGTCTACGTCTCTCTGACCTGCACACTCTCTCGTCACATCTTAATCAGAAAAAACTGTTGTAGCTGCCTCGACGAGAGAGTGTGCAGATCATAGAGATGCAGATTGACTTAGCCTGTCTGCTGCCTCATTGATCTGCACGCTCTCTTGCTTTCGTAGATGACCAATCGTTCTCTACTCAGACAATTCCCAGCCAATTGGCCAGCCACTTTTTTATTGGCTGAGCGAGAGAGTGTGCAGGTCAGAGAGACCCAGATGTCTGCGGCCTCATTGACCTGCACAATCTCTCGCTTTTGTAGCTGGCCAATCGAAGAAAATTGACGCCAATCGTTCTGAGTGGCATGACCTACCGTGAAATGGCTGGCTGCCAGCGATTGTCGCATGACTATGGGCAGCAGACTGTTGTGACACCACGTCAGACGAGAGGCGATCTTTCGACTCGGCTTCGTCACTGAAATTAACACTCATTCATCTGCAGACTACTAAGTATGAAACAATAACATGGTCAATTTCACGTCTACATGTGTTTCACAGCACAGTACTAATTCACTAATTCAACTCAATTCCGCTTCTCATGTGAACGTAAACGAAAAGCTTAGCTGACGCCAACCGCGAAACCCGTATAATTCCAACCCCCAACCATTTCGTTGTGTTGACTTTGGTGAACCGAACCGCGGATCAGTGCAAGAATGTCTCGGTTCTCGTACGGTCGGAGTGGATTGGTTCGCGGTTCGGTTCGAACCGTTTATTGGAGAAGCGGGTGGTTCGCGCAGACTCAGTTTTCCAATTTCCAGTAAGTCGACCCAGAGAGATCTCGACAAAAAGGAGTCCGTTTTCAACTTGAAAACGTGCAAATTGATGTTTTCTTCTCTCGTTTTCGGAGAAAAACTGGTCCGTTTTTTTCCAGCCTATTCGGACAAGTACGTACCCTTGGTTCCCTTGGTGTAGAATAGAACGGTGGGCGGTACTCCGGTGAACATGCTGAGTCGCAGAAACGGCTGCGACGTCGCGTCGCCGCCTCGCGACGTCGCGCGACGGTTCGACTTGGAGAGACAGTTGGAGACCAGATCCGTCAGGCCGCACATGCCACGCTCATCTGAAAATATGTTGTAAATATACTACTATTATGAATATTATTATCAGTATTATTTTGTGAAGTGTGACTATTATATAAAAGCTAATTTCTCAAAGTTTTTTGAAGTTCTGTTGCTGTTCGGACAGCTTTACTGAGGATTTGACGGAACCCGAAAGTGTCCGCCAAGTTTGACTTGGCATCTCCGTCAAGAAAATACCCCAAACTTGATGATTTTGAAGAAAATGAGAAGTTTCGCGAAATTAGAGGTAGGTATCTCTCATTTTGACTGGATTTTCAGAGCGTTTTCCTTACAAATATACTTCATAAGAAAAAGTTGGTCATGAGCAAACAACTGCTACTTTGTCTTAGGCACATCGATCTTAGATGTTTGGCCAAGATAAGCGAAACAGACGCATTTCAAATGAACACTACTTCACTAGAAACACGTCAATTAGAGAACGCATGAGAGAGAGATAGACAATGAAAGTAAGAAAAAAGAGAGAGAGAGAGAGAGAAAGAGATAGTATCAGACAGTGAGAGAGAGAGAGAGAGAGAGAGAGAGAGAGAGAGAGAGAGAGAGAGAAGTTTGAAGAGAGGAGCGAGAGAGAGATAGAGAGGGGGGGGGAGAGCTCTCGAATGGTTTGAATCCGAGCTCTAATTTCCACCTATAAAGTAAAGCACTGCCCGGTAAGCAAAATTGTGAATCATCCACAGAGAAGTTGTTGTTTTGTTACTGCTGCTAGCTGCAAACTCATTCATTCCTATATAGTATATAGTCAACATGAGTTTAAACTGCTAATTGCATCCATCTATAACTACACGCGCGTAACAGGGATACCATTCTTTCCATCTATTTTTTCCTTCTTTTATCCAACAATTGGAGTGCCACATTTCAAAATGTGGAAAGTCACATGTTGAATAAACATCTATTCTATTTATTAAAGTAAACTTTTTTCCAACCTTTCGTTCTCTTCTGATTTGAGTCAAAACCTCAGCAATCACGGAAACTAATCTGCAATTCTAAATACCGAAGCTGGCGAAAAGTTTGAAAAATAAAAAAAAGGCAAAAACTGTTTGTTTATTTCAGGAGTCGTTCAAATTCAAAAACGTATATAAAAATTCTTCCCACCTTCCATGAATTCAATAAACTCTGTTTTTGTCATCATAAGATTGGTTGCAGAATAAATATGTGGAATAGAATAGCAGTAGTTATATTTTAAATGGGGAGAGAAGTAGGTTAGAGGAGGTTGGCATTCTATTCAACTCAATATGGGAAGAAGAGAGAGAGAGGAGAGGCCGGTTGCCCCTAACAAACCAATAACCAGGAGAGATAAAGAGAGCGAGAGAGAGAGAGAGAGAGAGAGAGAGAGAGATAGAGAGAGAGAGAGAGAGAGAGAGAGAGAGAGAGAGAGAGAGAAAGAGAGAGAGAGGTGAGACAAACTCAAAAGAAAAGTGTATAGCAAAGTTAATATCCACTGGTAGAAAAGAGTTAAATGATTTGAAAATATTATACTAAACCCGTGGTTAAAAAGTAAGACCCTATTATTCTTCTCAAAACTCCTGAACTAGATGTTCTTTCCGTACCCGAAACTAAGCGCCGATGGATTAAATAGACCCTATTTACCTCGCTAGAAACGCAAGATATTAGAAACCACTTTATATAACTTCCAGGACACTTGTGCAGATTGCAGATGTAACAGAATAAATTTAACCTGTCAATAATAGCATATAAACACATTCTTATGAAATTGACCGGAAAACCGAGCACAACTTTTCTGCAAAGCTATGATATTTAAAATAAATAAATAAATTTCAGGTATTTGAATGACAAAAACTCGATGGCTATATGACGTTTGCCCCTAAGAAATCCAATACGGTGTATGTCGCCATAATATGGATTATAATATTATAATATGATTATAATTATAATATGGATCATAATAATTATAATATGGAATATTATTCCTGATTGTAGTTTGATGATTTTCAATCTAAACTCGTAAACTGAGATCGGACTACAGCGAAGATTATAACCCCCCTAAGTATACATGTGTAGGTGTAATAGAATCCCACACGGCCACAATCAAATGCAGGGCAAAGTGAGAACAAACACACGACCAATTAGAACCGGTCGATACATATCTAATATACGAGCCACAAAACAATTCGCTTAATCTAAAGGCAATTACTGCGCGCAGCCGGAGAGCAATAAATGCCATAATTCGATAGTTCGTATCATTCCTACGCGAATTTTCACAATATGTATCTGAATATATTGTATTCCCTTCTCAAATTTTCAAATGTTTTGTAACTCTTTAAAAATTTCGCATTCATCTTTTTTTTTTCAAAAAAAATTTCGCACCCTTATTGAATGGTAATCTGCATACTGTAGCGGTTCACATGGGAATGGAGTTGACTATATCAAGATACAATAGTTGCAACCAAACGATAGCAAATCCCCGTTTTCATCACTTAGTCAAAAATCGAAATCAACTAGTATCTAGTAATGACCATAATTCAACGAGAAATCATAAAAAAAAAGTGAAATTGTCCGATTAGCCACAAAAATGCAACGAACGTACGACTTATTCGCCAAAAGCGGGAGATATTGAGTAACTTTTATGTAACATCAAGAAGATTCATGTGTCCAACTGAAAAACAGGCTCATTTTCGTAAGATAATCACACCTTATGGATGTTGTCTTTAACTTGACGAGTAGTTCGATAATGGAGTAGTATCAGCTGTGAAACAGCTGTTCACGAGCGATGTATTTCTTCTATTCACGATAAAACAGCTATCGGCCAAACTCTCATCAACAATCAACATTACTGTCAACAATCAACAACGCTTAACTTATACATTCTACTCTCTACTTTTTGGAAAATGAAAACAATCGGACACATGATCACACTTTCTTGGTCAAGCTCAAGTAGAAGGTTCTGCTTGACGCATGCAATCGTTTTACTACATTTTTTGTACAAATATTGTCGTAATTGAAATATTTGATGTATCTATGCGCAATAAACTATATATATTGTTAATGACAAACAAAAAAGTCGACGGAATAAGAACAATAAGACTATGTGAGATCCGGGTGTGTTCTCAGACTCAGATGTGTCCTGAACAAGAACAAACTTCCTATTCCGCCATCTCATGAATATATGCCAGGAAGCATCCATACATCAGTAATTTCGTACGAATAGTCAGCAAAATACTAAAAACAGGCTCATTTTTTGTCAGTATCGGCCGAAAATGTTTTTTAGTGTAAAATTAGAATTATTACGTTGTTACGTATTCGAATCAGAGATACAATTTTTTTTGTAGAATAGTCACACCTTAATTGTGTGTTCTGCGATATATCATACAATTACACTAACTCATCTTATAATAAAAATGACGGAAAAAAAGTGTTTTTAAAGAAACCTACAT
This sequence comes from Litoditis marina, assembly GCA_964036275.1. Taxonomy (NCBI): domain Eukaryota; kingdom Metazoa; phylum Nematoda; class Chromadorea; order Rhabditida; family Rhabditidae; genus Litoditis; species Litoditis marina. The sequence goes on along the minus strand of OZ038435.1, from coordinate 21,639,027 downwards.
GCATGCTGCGCCAAGTGACAGCATAACACTTGGGCGCAAGCAGAACAAACACACAGTGCGGATATGAGACAAGCGGCGATTTTAGGGAAACAGGAGAGAGAGAGAGGGAAGAGAGAGGGAGAGAGAGAGAGAGAGAGAGAGAGAGAGAGAGAGAGAGAGAGAGAGAGCGAGAGAGCAGAGAGATAGGGGGGGGGGGGGGCGTTCGTCAACTCTTTGGTTTTCAGCGTGCGTATGACTTTTGACTTTCGCTCTCATTCATTACCGATCCCTTCACAACTGTTGATCTGTTGACGCCAGGTGCACACACAAGCAATATGTGACTATTATTCGAATGTGAACCCATTTTTTGTCCAAAATGCATCATAAATGATTAAACTTGTCAACTTTAAATGAAAGAGCCCAAATTTTGAATTTCTCAAGCTATTCAGTCAAGTTTAGTTATGTATAGTGGTCAGTTCAATAGGTGGGATAGTGTCGGTTTGACGATTTCAACAGTTAAACATCCACTCCACAGAAAAGGCTAACAGTTATAGGATCTTCAATTCATAACCCAATAAAGCCATAGTTGTTGGAAAAGTAATGGGTCCCTCTCCCTCTAGCCTCATTACAAGAAAGGTTGAGGATCCCCGGTAAGTTAAACGGGGTATCGCACCTATGAGTTCAACCATTCAGCCAGCTGGGCAGACGTTTACAATTATTGGACGACTATCTGAATTCTGAGTGACAGAACAAAAAATGGTGTAACTATCTATTTTTTGGGTGATCAAAATGATATTTTTCTGTTAAAAATCCAGATAATAACCCAATTTCGGCGAAATCTAGGATGGTATACGTCTGCAGCTGCGCTAAATTAACAGCCAACCAGCGATAAAACTGCCGCCAACTAGCTGATGCCAACCAAACATTCTGCAACCACGTGGCAATTAATACCGCATCGTATAGAAGGATAGCCGAGGTCGCCGAATTAAGGGTGGGTGCGAACAATTTTTGTGAAAAAGGTTCGCACAAAATCAGTGAAGAGTTATCGCAAAACGTTTAAGAGGAATCTACGAGTCGTAAAACGTAAGTGTTCGTGCGAAGCAGATGAGAATCAATCACTCTTTTCATGCACTCTTCCACAGCTGATCTACATAGGTGGAACGTCCCGGGCCTAAAAGGTTCCTTTAAGGCCCGTGATTTTGTTACCCGAAACTACCCTTTTAGGGCCTAATAGTCCTTTGACTTTCCATCTGAGTAGCTAGTCCAATCGGTAGAGATACACGAGATGACGAGACTAGGGACCACATTCTCTCTCATTCATTACCCATCCATTCACAACTGTTGACGCTCCGTGAACAAACTAGTAAGAGACCGACTTTCTGTCCAAAATGCACGGATTTTCAATTGAAAATGGTTATACGGCTTGTCAAGTTTGAATAAAGTAGCCCAAAACTTGAATATCAGTCAGTGTTGTGCGTTGTCGATGAGGTAGACTTGTGGGACATCACGGTCAGTAGCGTAAATCGTTCAAGTACACCGAGCAATAGCAGGACATCTTGGGCTCAGAATATGACCACAGCCGAGTTGGAGTTTGAACTCGATACGCGCCAATATCAATCGAAAACTTATAGGGTCAAACTACAAACACTGAGGGATTTGGCAACATACATCGTATAGGATTGCTTTCGAAAAAGGCAGAAAGCGTACCAATAGAGTGCTGCCAGAAAATTCAAGACAGTTACGATACAACTCTTCCATAGTATACAAATTTGATGGAATTCATGATTTTCCTTCAACAAAACGACAGCTTTTTCCGACTATTCTCACTGAGTATCATTTGAGCTGACCTTTAGCCAAGTCTTCGTCTCCATCCTCCGAAGTTCGCGAAGAAGAGGCGACTCCCGAGTCACACGACGAAGAGTTATCCATCTGAAAAAGGAACAATATAAAACTAATAACAGTATTAATAATAAATCATTCGAAGAAAATCGATAATGAAACATATAGCACAAATAATTCGGAATAGTCGGTGAATAACCCGCGAAAATACCGCCAATATGTTGTTGCATACAGCTCCAGTCCACAAGTAACCTAGTTGTTCCGACTGTTCCGAGATAATCTAACAGTAACCAAACACCAAGGTCTGCAGTTACCTAAAATAGAAGAGTAACCGCGTTTCCTTCATGCTACTTACAAGTTACCCTGCTACCTGCTACCCACCCAGTTTAAGGCACCTAACTAATACAGGTTAATAGTTAAGACCATGTTAAAAGAAGGATTTGCCGCTTCTCCGGTATGGAATGGAGCATAAAGAGTTGTGCAGCTGTGAAATGGCCGGAGGGCAAAGTGTAAGAGAAAGAGGCCAACCCAGGGGCGACATTTTACTGCGGCCCGGCTGCATATAAAAAGACTATAGCAAACGAGAGATGAAACATTCAATGCCATCACAAAGTTAGATGAATTCCACGCTCGAATACAAGCATACAAACGTGAGGATTATATTGAATTTGAATAAACGAAGGAAACTATTCTCACTCAAACGACTAATATCTACTTATTTCTCACACACTATGAAGTACTACGCCTTTTCTGTTCAAACGTTTGCTAGAAAACTTTACCAACATTTAGCAAAGCCCAATCCAACCACACTCTCGTTTTGTTTCTCATGTCGCTAAACTCTATTTATTCCGGATGAAAAGTATTCTACACAATTAATAACCCATATAAGTGTTTCTAGGTTAGAATTTAGAATGTTACTTTGATCTCGAACTGTTCCAAAATGAGAAATGCGGCTAATTCCATAAAAATGTGGAAACAGCCGGAGTGTATTGCACTGGTCCGCACCACGCCCCCTCTCCCTCTCAAGAGTCAACGATGTTCATACAAAATATGAGTCGCGTGGGTAAACACTGTACTTTAGATGATAGAACAGAATTCATACAATATTTAATAGTTACCGTTACATAACAATAAATGAATAGGGAAACCAGCAACGTTGATGCACAGGTAAATGTGCGAGATACTAGACAGACTACATTTCTACATTCTAACACTCCCTGCTACTGAATCAATTGCCATTTCTACATTTCAATGAGGAAAGTGAAAAACAAACGATTTGATCAGCAGCAACCAGAAATGAATGAGAAGTGTAAAGACGTAGCGTTTGGTAAGAATATATTACAATTGAACTACGATAAAATAAATAAAAACATGGTACAGAACGGGGCTATTGATAGATCAGAAAACTCATTGAGAACGGAGAAAATTGACCGATAATAAAGAAAAGGAGACACCTACTAACGTGCGAGAAACGCAGCCATTTGAATGAACTTTAAAAGAGAAATAACTTATATCCGTTAACAATCATGATACTCTACATGTAAATTATGCCAGTAAACAAAAGGAGGGTGGAAGGTCAAAAAGATGTTGTTCTCAGTTGTTGCGAACTCCCAGACTTGCCTCTAACTCAGAACGTTTCTGTTGCACCTTATTGTAAAGGTATCTGCAAAGATCACAGTTACACACGTATGCATGTTTTTTTTTAAAAACAGAGAAACGAATTGAATTCGAAAACGCTGAATACTCTGGGTGCATGTGCCTAGGCAACGCGACTACTCACATGTGGATCCTGGGTTTTTATTTATTTTATAATTATACTACGCGGTAGTTCACAGCACGTGTCACATCATTCATACTGTGAGAGGCTATGTTGTAATGGAAAGTACTATGGTCCTAAAGGCCGTGAAGCTCTATATTCTGAATTTAAAACACATTATTTATGTTAATTCCAATTTTATTGTATTAACTGTTGATTGTATTCGTTTACACCATGTAGGAATCAATATGAAGTGAACTACATAAATCTTGTATTCATAAACGCAATAATACTATAATACCTGTAGACGCCCTCCTGTGTCTCCGGTCGATAGTAGTGCTCCGCGTGGCGGTCAGCCTCATTTTCCCCGTTCGCCTCAGTCATTGTCTGCGAGGTATTCAAATGAGGAAAACCACACAAAAATGAGGGGAAGACTATCGAAAAGTGGTACGTTTCGCCTCTACCTCTACCCCAAAACTACTAATTATTCTACATTCATCAATCGACTTCCTTTGAGATGAATGTATTTCTGATGCAGATTATGAACAAATTATTATGATAATATGCACAGAAGTTCACGTTGGTTGACAATCCTTTTTTACTGTGGAGCACGCCACATTCATAGGTGCGATACCTCAGTTATACGACCAGGGTACCCTTGACTTTTTCTTCAGCTGGGCTGAGGGGGGCCCATAACTTGTGCTACAACTGTGGGTTGATTGGTTAATTACCTAGGAGGGACCTATAATTTTTCACTTTTTCGGGGGAGGGGATGTTCAGCCGTTCAAACCCTCACCTATGACCACATTTGGCGATTTCCCCCAGCTAACTTAAAGAAGGACGATTATGTGGTCCAATCGCAACGCTTCAGTCCTTTAACCCGCAATATATTTTTCAATTGCAATTTAAAGGACCAATGTAACGGGATTGGTCCACATAATCGTCCTTCTTTAACCACAAATCTACCTTGTAATCCAGACTTTGACTCATCAGCCATTTATTGATGAACTCGCTTGGTTCATCCGAGAAACGCACGTAGAAATCACGACGCGTCTTCCACTCATTGATCTGCAAACAATTCCTTGACCTTATCACGAGACAACCGGGAATACACTCCACCAAAGTCCCCCAGATAGTGAAAAACAGGCCTTTTCGCCAGAATTGCTAGAATTTTGTATTTTGATGCAAATTCATGAATATTCGCGTAAGAGCACCACCGGCAATAGTTTGACATCGAATTTCATGAGCCTCCAGTGACACGCCTTGAATACTACAAAGACCAGTGACCGTATTCACTTTTCAACGGGATGCTAAAATACTGCGGAGGCGGAAAGATAGAGCACAGAAATAGTATGCTGACGAGAAAGGTCCAGATCCAAAAGCAAGATTCGCATACTCTTTTACTCTTTTGTTTAACTTCGCGCGACAATGGCAAATATGGTATCAAGCGAACATTTACCATCTTCCAACCACAAATAACCAACCTGCTCCACCAGATCGTATATCTTCTGATCCAGATTCACAATATCCTGCGCATTCGACTGAGAATGGGCGAATGCGGCCATGTGCTGCTTCAAAGGATCCTCCACTTCTACGTCTGCAAACAAAATACACTAAAACGATTGTTTCTGATCTTAACCAGAATCCCTTTTAATCAATCAATCGCTAAAATTAGGAGAATCGGCTTATTTTTGAAAGAAAATGTAAATGATGTATTATTCAGAGCGAAAAAACGGGAAAATGACCGTATTTGCATTGGATTGTCACACTATACTGATGCGTACCAGTACCTCTAGGGGTGCGATCATACTTCGAGCCCCCAGTTTAAAAGGCAGCGGCCCGAAGGTGCAAACTATGAGTATCGATCGAGCACCGAGGCGCTCGAGAGGCTCAATCGATACATTATTTGTATCTTCGGGCCGGTGCCTCCCAATTTGGGGGCTCGAAGTATGAAAGCACCCCAACTTCTGACATTGAGAGTTATCCCTGAGCAAGGTTGAGACATGTGAGTGCCTCTGATGACCAAGTAAACGTCAACTGGTCAACTGATTGACTCCAACTAGACGAGAAGATTATCTCAGTTATGACAGTTATAGTCGATTAGTTGGCTTGTAGATTGTAATGAGGAATTGTAGATCTCACTCACCAATATCGTAGCAAGCAGTGTTCTTTTCTCCACCATTCTCCGTTTGTTGGATAACATGAGTGAGCACCTGTAATGAGAACTCATGTAACAACGCCAACATACTGATCGAAAACTGAAAAGGTGTGGGACGGACGATCTCAGATAACAAAAAGCTCACCTCAAATGACAAGAAATAGTTAATATGTCAATCTATGTAACGTACTATGACCAGCGAAACTAATTCGCAAAATAGTTATTCGCCGGAGTTGTATATATGCATTCATGTCGCAGGCCGGTATACATCGGAATTGGTTTAAATTTACATGATTACATGGTCAGGTTAAATTATAGACGAGCTATCTCATTGGCGAAGCGTAAAGAAGAAAAGCCAACCAATGGATCGGGCTGTTGCAGCAGTTGGTGTAGTCGTTGTGGAATCTCCATGAAACGCATTCGCTTGCAGCCGAAGATTTGCTCCAAGTAGACGTCGTTATTGATGGTATCTCGATCAGCAGCGTCCTGTAAATTCGCACTTTACAACAAAATATAGCAGAACGGAGAATAATAGTTGTAATGTGAGTGACCCGTAAGACAGATCCCACATTTTGATACGCATACGTAACACTTCAATATGCAATATGTACAACTTAAAAATAAGTAAATTTCTCCGAGATTGGCAAAAAAGCTCCGTTCTAAATTTTTATGGCTACTCGGACAATAAACATACAGTGGAAGAAATTGATCAAACCTGCAGTTTGTGAGTCTTGATGTACTGCCAGAGAGCTTCAATTATCTTCGGCCGAGTTTCAGCTGCAATGCCGAGAACCTGCAATTGTAATTCACATGTAAAATTTGTGCACAGGCTAATGTCACGATTTCCCAAAGAACTGAAAACTAATCATGTAAACTACCACTGATCAATTGACTTCATAACATCATAACATGTCTTTTTCCTTTTATCCAACAATATTTTTTTAATTACATGGCAAAATATGATCTTCGACCTACCTTAGCCAAGCGGGGATGCAACTTGAACTTCATTGGTTGATAATCGAGCAGCAGAAGAATGGTACACTTCACCGGTCTGTCTCCAGGACGCTTAACCTGAAACGTCACTATTCGATAAACGAACCATAGATCATAGACCAGACAACCAGAAACCAGTGATATCTCAGGACTCTTTCCGGTTTCTTTCGAAACTGCGATTTCCACAAATTACAAATTACATATAACAACAAACGAAACGAGTTAGTCCACGACCACATTCCGCAGCGGGTCATTGATAGGAAAACAATAGACAGCCATCAAAATCCTCAACCAATTTGATTCAAACAAACAACCCAATGTTATTTCTTTCTTTTTGTTTCAACTCAGTGTTGATACTTTATACAGGCGCTACTAGCGTTAGAACGCTTCAATCTTCTGAATCTGAGCAACTACCGGATTCTTGAGAAACATTGTACCACCAAGCGACTAAACCGCCGTTAAACTGCAATTTACCGGGAAAATACCCAGTTTGCCGTAGAATTCGAAGAACTTAACCAGAAAATGCTGATTATCCGACCACAGATACCGACCTGAAATCCGTCCGTTTCGTTCGTTTGCGGGGTTCGATGCCATTCGACCAAGTGATTGTCCGGACCATAGATCTCCTTATCCAACTCTATTACCTGCAACAAAACAATAATAACAACATTGTCAATTGTCAAAACTCAGTACTTACATTCATACCATATGAAAGTGTTTATACTGTTAGTCCCTTGCATTCAGGTGAAAATGTTAAACACAGGACACAGCATAACTTAGAAACGTGCAATGACAATGGGCACAATTCCCCTTTGAATGGTAACTTTACGTGACTATTCAATCTACATCTAGTGTAATGAAAAATGCGGTTTGAGATCAAGCACCACGCTCTAAACTTTGGAGGTACATCACCTCATTTTTGCGCGAATTGAGTACTTTAGGTAGAATTTCTTCGAATATGATTATTGAAAAACGGCTCCCGTGTGAAGAATTAGATTTTGTCGGACACCAGAACATACGAAGAGCAGCAACTATTGGTGATTTCTCCCTAAAAGCTCAAAGAGCGAATTACACGATGACTTGCCATCTACTCACCAAGCTTTTGAAAAATGAGCTGAACTTTCGCTTTGGCATCGGTCGAGCAGGTTGCGCTGGTGTAGAGGAACCAGAATTGGCAGAGCCATTATTCTGAAAACAAACCAACATCAATATTATATGTTTGATATATAGTTTTGAAGATCAGGTGTTTTATCTGGGTAACCAAACTACAAAACTGAATGTGTGGTGAGGTTTCCCCAGAAAAGAAGACTAATGTTCAAATTGAGGTAGTTCCAGATTCTGATTTTAGAGGAAACGGGTGAATCTATGGATAATCCAAAAGTCGCCCTATGTTCGGTTCAATATATAGACGACATATTTGGCACTCGCTAGTCATCCACAAAAAAACATGAAACATGATCATACGTAAGGCGACTTTGTTGTGCACAAAAAATGATAGGAAATTAGGTGTTTTTCTGGGCGATCAAACTACGAAACTGGATGAGCGGTCTGATTTTCACCAGTAAAGAAGACTAGTTTTGAAATTAAGGTAGTTCAAAATCCTGATTCAGATGAAAAACGGGTTATTCTATGGAACATCCAACAAAGTGACCCTATGTTTGAACATGATCAAGTATCACAACCAGAACTCACAAGAACAACGGTTGACCCGTTGAGTTTTTCACTCTTGTTTCACGATGAATAACATGAAAAACTCGGGAGGAACCTAATATTTTACATAATTTCTGCTCATATAGCAGAAAATGTTATAAATAGAAGATTAATCAGTTATGAACGTACAGTTTCATCCAGCAGTCTTCCCTCCACACGTAATTCCCACATTGGCACAGTTCCTTCATCACCTTCCTGCAAATAATAAAATAATAAACATTTCCGAAAGTAACAAGATTTGAAGATCAGAAATGGTTGAAAATACCGCGGAATCTCAACAACGAACGTTTAATTACGAATCACGGTAACAACAATATGAGCATAAATAGATAGTCAAAGGGGGGGGGGGGGGGGGGGGGGGCAGAAACTACCTAAACCTTCATCAGTAATAGAATCCAAAACTCAGAACACCAGTTTTTAGTTTTCTAAATTCAACATTTAAACACTTAGTCAACATATTGGAAACATAGTGACACATTTAGAATGAAATCACTGTAACTCCACTTCCTGTCTGCGATTTGTTATATCTTGAAATCTAATATGCCAATTCGACAGATAAAATACCTTTTCCGGTTCCTTGGCTGCAATGAAGGTGTGCGAAATGTAGATTCTTAGCCTTCTTTTCACCTTCTGTGGACGTTTCAGCGCCTCCTAAAAACAAAAAAAACTATTTGGACTTGAAAAAGTTTATTGATGGGTAAGTAGTGTCCTCATCGCATAAAAGTAATATTATATTATAGAGCATGTGTTCTGAGCATAAGGTTTGGTTGAGACCAAAGAATGAAACAAAACTTTAAAGATCCTCCCACAGGTGAAATACCTCGTGACAATGGCGCTGTCCCATGCTTATTTTTGGCCCTTTTCTAAAACCTACGCATTTTTAGAAGCAAAACTGTTAAATGAGAAAAACTACCAATTTCGCAGAGATACCATGCCAGTTTTTAGGGTACCGCACGTTCTATTTAGTTGCACTGGCACTAAACTATTTTACTTATGGACCCTCCGTCGTGGAGTGTGGTAAGATCATAAATCAAGAGATAGCATCATAATATTCATGTCCTCGCGCTATTTTCAAATAAACATGATGAGTGGTAATTGGAATGATCAATTTCTAACGAACCTGTATATCTAACTTCTTCCGAGTAATTGTCGAATCCAGTTTTTGCTCAAAGGCCAAAAGATCCATGTAGGCTTGCGACTCAGGAACAAGTTCACGCACCTATAAAACTATTGTTTTGTCCCTATACAACATTATGGCCGACTAGTTGACAAAAAGTAGTGTGATTTTAGATATAAACGAGTGAAAACTAATGATTCTGCTTCGAAAATAGACAAATTTTTCGACAATAGAACAACATGAGTTTGTTTCTCTTTCCTGGGTCGAAGCAGTCGCCATTTTTCTATTCTGAAGTGTTCAGTGTTTGTGCACATTCTTCAGTATATTTTTTTACCAAAAGCTAATTTCGAATACAGCACGATTCTCCCTCTGACTCTACGCCCAACCCCCAACTAAAGCCCTTTCTTCTATTTTAGAGCGTATCTTGAGCAAAAAAAAACTATCAGAAACGTACAGGCCTAAATGAAACGTAAAATGCTGAAAACATACCTGAGGTGAAACAAGTTTATCCGCATATCGCTTCTTCTTTCTCGGCTGTTGATGCGAACGATTTTGCATCGCAGATCCAGGTTGACCCATCATTGCTTGTCCTGGTGCAGGTCTACGCATTGCTGACTGAGGAGTTCCACTTTGCTGCAAAAATTAAACTCAACACTGTCCAATGAACCTGCATACTGAGCATGTACTCTATCTGCAAACGCAGCCTATTTCACTAGCCTGAATCAGATCACAGCTAAAAGAAAGCATATGAATTTCTACACCGTTATTCGGATATCTGACAGGCGACTTGTCTATTCAACTCTCTGCACTTCACCGAAAATAAATCATTATATCAGAAACTGTGAACAAACCGGAGATTACCTGTGGAGGAGGGTAGCGCCCCATTGGCGTACCACTGGGAGCAGTCATTCTTTGAGGTTGCATCACCTAAAAAAAGTCAACAAAAATAAACGATATCTCCTGGTTATCGTTTTGAGTGGCACATATAGGTAACACTTCGAAATGAATGAAGAAAAAGGCCGCAGATCCTTCACAGACAAGGAAACCACCCATGGGATCACCCACGAGTGAAAGAGAAAAGCTACCAGTTATTTGAATTGTTAACTGAAAATCGTCCAAACAAAGTAATTAAATTGTAGAATGTTTTCGAATAAGATTATTATTTTATTAAAACATTTCAAACATTCCAAGCTTCGCGCGGATTATCGATCGTAATTTGAATATTGCCTTCAAAACCGTACATTTGCGCGCGCATGAGGGGTTCCGCTGTGGGACCGGGTAACGCGTGGCGGTTTTAGTGCAGCGCGTCGCGGTTCAATTCCAGTTTTATTCGTCAGTCGCCCGCGCCGCATCATCATCACATCGCATGACTCTCGTCCATTTTCGTTTCCACAAAACGTCGCCTTTCCTCTACTATGTGAATTTGACTGTTTTTGTTGTGAAAATCCACACAGGAATTCTAAAAATAGATGGAACCTCTGATAATCCCATTTTCTGAGGATGTTTTTTTACATTTACTAACCATCATACTAATTTTTCGAAAACGTTTTGTTGATTGTGTAGGTCACTAGCAGTACATTCGAGCTCAATACTTACGTTTCCTCACGTTTTTTGCCGTCGTATATTTGATTGATTGGATACGTATCGCCCCGTATCGTATGGATTGGTCGTATTTCTTATCGGAGTCGAAACGAGACGGATATCCCACAGATCAGGCGACAAGGAAAGATGCTGGAGCGGGTTCCGTGGGTTACAGGAGTAATTTATAGCTTTGAGTGACTGATCGTTGTTGTATAAGGTATTTCTACAAGTTATTTTCATATCTGGTTGTTAGTGAACATAAGGCTTTACATTTCTCCATTCCGAGTTAGGTCAGCCTTCTTCAAAATGATAAACTGTAAAGCGGTTAGAGAACACGTATGCACTGCACTTTGCATTGATGTACGCTATTCACAAACTTCATCAGGGAGAGTACCGTAGCCTTGTCAATTGTGATTTTTTTCCACTTTTAAGTACATTTTGATTACATTCTGTCTCAATCTTCTCAAGCTTTAATGCAGTGTTCTTGTAGACAAAGTGTTATAGTTATAAATTAATGCGGGATGTATTCGAAACTAAGGTGAATTATTCTTGTTGTTTCGTCACTCGTAACATCACGCAAGTGGCCGGTACTCTCCGTGGTTGGCTTTCTGTAAAAATAGTTGTTTATTTCTAACTAAGAATATGTCTATGTTGTTCATAATTGCTTTTTAATTTTTATTAAGAATATATTCTGTCTCGGTGATGTATGTATTGTATTTTTTATCGTTGGTGTTTTACCGCGGAAGAACGAAGGAATTTATCGTGTCAGCGAAGTCAAAGATGAGCTTCGGTATAAAAAGAGTAATTTTGATATTGGGATGTTGGTTTCTTGATGTGTATGAAACTAAGTACGATATATATATATATATATATGGTCTGTAAGTATTCGTGTATCCTGTACATTTTGTTCCAGAACGAATGTTAAAAAGTGGGAAATTGAAGAAAAATATTAGCATGTGTCCCATTAAGCTGTTGTGTAAAAGTTTCTTTGGAAGATGGACTGTATCGTCCTTAAACTGAAAAGATGGCGACAAACAACCGGATGTATCGGGCTGGTTTTCAGCATAGAACCTACCCTTGTTGTGACCTGCCGTTCTGATCTTCAGAGTAGAGCTAAAAATGTGATGTGTTCAATTGTGGTTTTACCAATTTCACGAATCCGAATTCAAATCGGGTTTGGTGGAATAACGGTAAAATAAGGGAGAAAGTTCTTGGTTGTGTCAGTATGAGTCTGTTTTAAATTATTCTCCCATCTTGCTATGTCTGTAAATTAGTGCAGGGCAGGAGATGAATATTTGTATAGCCATGTACGGCTTCAATTCGACATCTAGAATATTGGTTTTAACTATGGTTCCTGCCCCACAATGTTTGATACTGACTGCTCGATTGCTGCGATTTCTCATTTGGGCTCCTATTTGAGCTTGGCTTCTGTCTCGCTCAACATACAGTTTTTGTTATAGTGAAATTGACTTCTGGCAATGTGCAAACCCTAGCTTGTTGTTCTTGCTCTTCGGTTTCCAATTTGATCTCCCGATATCGGCTTCGTTCACATCTCCTGTCTCCGTGTATTTTCTCATTGTCGGTGGCTCCCTCGTTTTTCCATCTTATTCATTGTCTCTTGCAGGCAGTCGAAGTCGGTGGAATCCGGCCTTCTTTTATTGGTTCGAATATTCCGTGCTATTCTTCTCCGGATGATTATGGTATCGGCTGCGGAAGCTGCTCAAGAATACAAGTGAGTTTGCTTCGTTAGGAATATGACCTTCTCCACATAGGGATCAGCGATGTAATTTTGCAACTATTCTGACCTTCGACATGTTTTGGTAGTGGTGAAATAATATGTGGCAACGGAAATCACGAAGTTCATTTATTTTTGAATCTGTTTGGTTACACAATTGTTCGTTTCGCTCGCGGCTTGTATATCTCTTCGGTTCAGGGCCACGCTTGGCGAGCTTGTGAATAACAACAAGACGCAAATCAATCTCCTCACAATACTTGCCGAAGACTATCTCGAGTTTGCTACATCAATAGTTCAAGCCATTGAACAACAGGTGTTAACGGTGGGTTCTAATTCAAATTTCATTGGGGAAGGATCAGATTTTTTTCGATTTTTCATTGAACTGTTCTTTTCCAGGTTTGCAGATTAGATCACGCTATTTGAACATCTCTGTTTCGTTAGTCACATTTCTAATAAAACGTTTATTTCAGGCTCCGAAGGATCAAAAATTGCCAATAATCTATGTGATGGACTCTATCATCAAGAATATCACCAACTCTCCATACAAAGAACTATTCTCCAAAGTCATTGTTCGAATTTTTCTGCACATTTTTCTTAATGTGAGTTAGATTTTTTCATATTCTCATTTATATCTCGATCTGAGTCCAAACCCAAGTAGTGTTTTATATATCTCATCGCTTAGCGGCCGTTGTGGAAAATTCGAACTGACAAAAAAATTAAAAGCTTCGCTGTTGCTAGAATGACATTTTGAGCCTTGATTCTGAATTGGCCATGATAGCTTTGTCGATTCGTTTTTTTTGCCGAAGAGGTCATTTTTCCAAATTCCGTTCTGACTGATTTTGTTTTAAGGGCGATGAGAGAGTTCGTGCTTCACTCTACAAGCTCCGTGTGACATGGACTCCACTCTTCCCTCCCAGCCTGCTCTATAAACTGGACATGAAAGTTAAAGAGGAGGACAGTGCCTGGCCTATCGCTGCTCCCGGATCTCGATCAAACGCTGCCACCCGCAGTACCGTTCACGTCAATCCCAAGTTCATACAACAGCCTCAGTCATCTTCCGTACGTTACATAATTACAACTAGCCTGTCAATAAAAAGGTCTTACTTTATTTTGTTTTCCATTGTATAAAGTATGATTTAATATTAATGATGAGGAAAACTTTCCGCACAACGGAGTCATTATCCCGACGTTTTTTGCCGATCTTTTGGCTGTATTTTCGTCTATCCGTGACCGCTCGCCTCACGTCCCGGAATATGTTTCCCAGAACGCGGGAATTTACAGATGGGCGGAGTGTATCGAAACTGTGCCGGGGCTGTACTGTATGATAAGCAGAATATGACAGCGGGTCAACTTTTGAAATGACTGCTAACCAGTTAGAAATGATAGTATAACTGACAAGTGCTCGTCCCAGTGGCGCCGGGCTTGATTGGGTAATGCAAATTCGGAGTTTGCGGTACGTTTCTGATTCGTTCACGACATGGGCAAATCGCGAATGCTTGTGTTGGCTTTGATGTAATTACCGCTTAGTATCAAGTGACTGAGCTAGTCACTCACACCCTAGATCAGAAATTACCAATCTTCACGTTTACTTAGCGGATGGATGCTTTTGATAAAGGTAAGTTATTGCAGGGTGTTTCGAAGACGCGATCGACAGCCAATGGGGTTGGTTCAAAACTACCGAGGATAGAAGTTAAGAAAGAAGTTGTGTCAACAGAGAAGGACCAAAGCAAAGACGTACTGTGAGTTGTCTTTCTACCGTCGGCCGCTTATTACGGATTGCTCTACTCTACTTTATTTTGTATCTTTGAATATAATTTGTTCCAGTATAAATAATTCGGTATAGTTTAGACTTCTGCCTTATTGGGTCGTAACTTGTTTTGTTTTATAATGTTGGTATTCTCATTGTGAATCATTATGCAATTACAGTGGAAGTATTCTAAGTCTCGGGGACTCTCGACCAATCAAAGATGAGCCGGATGAGCCAACACCACCACCAGTCTCCTCACGAAGCCCCATAGCCGGAAAAAGGAAAGCGGATGAGCCTCCATCGGATCCTTTGTGAGACATTCTCGTATCAATTTTACCTGTCATCTTGTTGCCGCTCGCAAAGACCGCGCCGGTGCGCAAGTTCGTCTAATAACGTTTACAGAATTCCAGAGATTAGTAAGGTCATAGAGAGGTATGGGAGGGAAGTGTGGCTAGCGCTTATTACGATTTGTTGGGCACACTGGGAATTGCTCTCGGGGCATGGCAAATGTTCATGATTTATTATAATTTATGTTCAGGACGAAAAAGCGTTCTCCACACCCAGCCCAGTCTTCAAAAGACAACGCCCCACGCGGAGCAAAGAGGGAGAAGAAGGGTATTTGGACAAAGTGAGTGCTTTCCTTACTTTTCTGTTGTTGCCAAAAATTGTGTTTTTGTGCTTTCAGTGTTCAAGAAAATAGGTTTTTGAAATTATAAATCTATACTTTTTGTTGCAGGCCTCCCGTTGGCAATGTGGTGTCGGCTTCGACAGTTCTACCAGGAGCTCATGCGTTCAGTGTGCCGGTTCTTCAGAAAGCTGTTGCTGCCCCCACGCCTCTGGCTCCGCCTCCAGCAGCAGTTTCCTCCTACACCCCAATGCCTCACATTTATCCACCAGCGCCCATAGCCAGCACCCCGGGTAAGTTGCTTACGGGTATTGCTACGATAAGTTGGAAACGTAATAAGAAAGGAGCGAGGAGTTCATAGCAAGAGTAACCTGATACAGGTTATAGGCTTGCCTGTCGCATGCGCATGATGGCCAAAAAGGCCAAAGTCGACAGCAAGCGAAAGAGTAGTATGAAATCAGGAATAGTTTCATTGTCAGCAGTATATTGGATGACCCTTCCTTTTCAGTCGGTCTTCCGCCCGTGTCCTCCTCCTACCCTCCGATGAGCGTCGTTCCGATGAGTGGCCCGCCGCCCCCCTTCGCCGCCGCCCCGCCCTCCTATTCGATGCCTCCTCCCGCAGTTGGCAACCAGTATGGAGGACTTCCCCCTGCTGCCGTCCACAATGCTCCCGTCAGTTTTTTCTTCATAGGTTGCCCTGCACAGAAAGCAAATATTTCTCGTTATGTATCAAACTTATTGCTTTTTGCTCCTAGTTTCTTCCAAGGCTATGAGAGAGATGGTATTCTACTGTGCACGTGAGATATGAATTTGCTTGGTTTCGAAACGTATTGAAGTTGTGACCGACGACGGTTTACTAATGTGGAATTTGCGCCATGTGAACGTCTTCGGCGACGCCTAATTCAAAAAGTTTATCTTATCGTTTCATTTTTTGTTTTTATTCTTCAGGCTGACATCGCCCATGAGACAGTTCGTTTTGAGGGCATCCCCGCCAACAATCGCATTTTCGTCGAAGGAAAAGCACACGAAGTTTTCTACATTGAGGACACTGCCGTAATCGAGAGAAATGGTCTACCACACAGGTAAATAAATTTCTTCTCAGTGTTGGAGGATGCGTATTGTATTATCTGTATTATGGTTTTTTATTGTTTTGAGCGTACCTCCCCACCATTATTTTATATCTTTTTGAAAGAATCACATGACGATGGTTTTACAATGTTGAAAGTTGTGACAATGTGTTCTAGTACTGTGAATCGGAACATTGGCAGGATCTACTTCTCTGGCTCTCCTCGTAATGTGGTGATTGACGGTGTGGCTCACGCGCTGCCTTTCGGAGAAAGTAAGACGGTTCTCATTGACGGACTACCACATGTGCTGAGGTTCGGCGCCCCAAGTCGAGAGCTGTTCATGGGCACCTTCCCGTTCAAGGGACAATTTGGAGGTAGTTTTTGTCTATTCTCCTTGCTTGCTTCTCAGTGTGTCACGATTCGCATCAGAATTGTATCGGTTGTTCTCCCTCGGGGACCACATCCTCTGTTAGCAGTACAGTCTGTAATACTTGCTGTGTGGTGCTGTCGACGTGTTCTTGTTCTAGTATTGGATAAATTTCTGTTTGAGGTCCTCCTATCATTGCCACCATCAAAGGAATTCGGCACGAAATTCGCCTCTCTGGTCCAGCGCCAGAAGTTAAAATCGAACCGGATCCGGCCTATGATTTGTCTCGTTTCATGCCTCAAGTGAGAGAAGGAAAAGCTCCAGAACCCAAGAAAACCGCAGGTATGCACTTTTCTGTCTCGGAATCTGTGCTTCAGGTGTGCATAGTAACAATATGAACCCTCTGTCATCCTCTGTTTTTGCGAAATATAAAATGACCCGAACCTCACTATTTATAGGTTTGCATCAAGCGTCATTTAATGTGAAACAGTCATCTGGTTATCCTTTCAGAAAGCGCAATAGAGTTGCTTCGCCGCCTACAACAGAAGGGATTCTTGTCTCAGAAGGCAGCAGCTCCCGTTCAGCCATCCCGCGCAGAGGAGAAGCCACGGAAAATGGTCGCCAGAGAGAATACACCTCCTATTCCCAGTGAACATACGTACGTTTAGCATTTTGGCAGCACTATTCGACCGTAGTGGTTATTTGTGCGTATCTCGGGTTCAGCATGTTCTTTGCTTTCTTTTTTCGATTCCAAACTATGATTTTACTTCAACCAAGATTGTTCAGGTACGATTCGGTTGAACGTCGCAACGCGCCCACCTCTTCCCTCCGCGATTTCAATATGCGTCTTCTAAAGGTTCGCTACGACGCTGTGGTCGACGCACTTCACCAGAAACAGCACAACGCCTGTCCACACTGTGGTATGCGCATGGAGTTGAAGGTTGGTTGGCCAGTTGGTGTTGAACAGTTGGTTCAGTTGGTGTTGAACGAGTTTTCTGTTTGAAGAAATGTAACAATTCAATTGGTGTAGATTCCCCTTGGTGTGATAGAGGTGAAGATCGCTCTTCTTTTCTCTTTTAATTATCGGCTATGTTAACTAGTTATGGACTTTTCAGGGTGACAAGTACGAGCGTCATTTGGATTGGCATGTGAAGAAAAACCTACAGACCCTAGAAAGAACGAGTGCAAGCAGGCCGTGGTATGCTAGTGGAAAGGTTGGTTATACTTTCACTATGTGCGGATATTAGGAATTCGCGGCACAAGTTTCGGAGAAAAGTGTGTTGTAACATTTATTGTTTTGCGTGTACTATGATATGAGTAACCATTTTTGTTTCAGGATTGGCTTTCCACTGATGAGGAGGAGAAACAAGGTCCTAGTGGAGTCAAGACAGGTTGGTTACTTTAAAATAATTCATACTAGTTGGATTGAAATATGCATGCTAGTTCAGGTGTTTGAATGGTACTTGGATCAAGAATGTCATCAATGTATATGTTGTTATTTCCAGATTCAGAGGAGCTCAGTTCGAGTACGCCGGCCGTTGTCTCCCATGAAACATCTTGCAAGGTAACACCCTGTTTCGTTTCCCCTTGTTTGTTTGTTCTCTCGCGTCGTGCTCTCGCTTCTTTTTCATTCTCTACTGTCCAATGTCACATGCGATGTCTATACATTCTGTCTGTGTAACCACTTCAGATAGCTATCTCTCTCCCTCTCTGTCTCTCAGCTAGGTTGATTCCCGATCAGTCGACCACGGCCTTCGCTGGAGCACGAGACAGGATGCGGTTTGACATGAAATGACATTATCGCGAATACCAAATGTATCATTTCGTGAACTGAAACAAGTCTGTTTTGTTCCGCTTCGCCAGTTTTCTTTTCCCTAATGTGTGCTCATGTTCACTGATTACCTGACATTCAGTCTTCTACTGTCGATTGACCATTAACTCAAGAACGCGCTAATGAAAATGAAATATTTGAGTATGACTATATCATGTTCGGATGTGGGCTATATGAACTCATTTCAGGACTGTTTTGTGTGTGGAGAAAAGTTTGAGGAATACTTCGACGAGGAGGATGATGTTTGGAAGTTGAAGAACTGTGTCATTGTTGGCGAAAAGGTATGATTTTCTACCAATATATCTTTGTTCGCGCTTAACATGAAACGATGTTAACCGGGAATTTTTTCTTGGTTTTTATATGGCATTCCGCATTCAGTTCATGTTTATATTTATTTTTCTTGACCGGGTGTTGCTCATTCATGAATCCAAAGTTATAATATTTCCCTATTCATATACGTACTTATCCTCTTTTCAGACGTACCACTCTGGCTGTGCTCAAGACGCCTCGATCCTCGAAACTCCATCAGTGATATCTGTTAAATCTGAGTGTATTGTGAATGAGTTGAAGCCTGTGTTAAATACAAAGCCGTTCGGTCTATAGGGTGTTCTATGTTCCGCCACAGACAGCCAAATATTTTCGGGTAAACATAAAACATATATATAAAAACTATAAAGGGAGAGCAGTCGAATCGTTTTTGGGTTTTCACCGGTTGCGCTAGTGTAGTCTGTCGTCTGCTGATTCTTCGTACCCTATCCGCCCGCAGATGAAGGATGATCATGTCAAAATTACACTAATAAAATATTTCTTACAATTTGTGTTCATTTCTTTTGTGTTGTCTTTATGATTGTGATAAAACTTTGAACTTGAAGCTACTGTTTATTTTCTTATATAATTTGGTTTTCGAATAAATATTATATTAAAAACTGTTGTGGTTTGAGTTTTGGAATATGCGTATCAACGCAATAGTATCTGCATCAGTTTGCTCGAAAAAGATGGTCAACCCACATTTCTGCTGGGATACGATTGCCAAGGATGTTCTATTGTTAGTCGATCCGGTTTCTTGATTGGCTTAGCTAGTTCTTCATTTTTCTGTGTGGCTGTTGGCGAGACGTAGTACTTACGTGGGTTAAAAAGCGGTCATACACCAGATATTCGTTCCCCACAGCAATATTTGGCTGAAACTAAAAAAAAGTCCGTGCGTGTCGTTTTCATCATACATAGCAACCCGTTTATGATGTAACTTTGGTGATTCAGATTTGTTCCATTACTTGACAGAAGACGGGGGTTGTCGAGTGATATAGAACTCGCTCAAAATGTCCACACTATCGGTTATCGTAGAGGGAAGTGCCTGTTCTTGGGGCAAAATGGCATCCGTTCACGGACAGGCAGCCATGCTGCAAACCCTCAGAGCCTTGGTCAGTTTTCACAACACTCTTCCCGCCAGACTTCTTTTCATTCGAATTGGTATTGCGCTAACCCGAACAGTTCAGCAAAACGGGTTTCTGAACCTGATTAACTTGTTTGAATAAGTGTTGTTAACCGCTGTTGAAAGCAAATTTAAGGCGGCTCCTAGAAAAGTGGGTAACTGGTTAATCGGAGCCCGATTATCTGGAGAAGGGGAGAATCCGATTCATTTCCCATACTGTGCGCTCACTCTGTGGTAGAAAGATACCACTAGCCCATTCTGATGTACTTGTCTATTTCACCACCTAGCTACCTTATTACTTCATGAATGTTATGGAATTAGGCAGATATAGCCAAATTAGGCTTAGGCTTCGACATTAGGTTCACCTCGATGCAAATTTTATTGACGTTAACGAACATCATACGTGAATTGAAACGCATATTTCCATCTGTACAGTGGCCGTATTCACCAATATCCCGGGAAGGTAAAAAAGCTTCCCGCGCCCCTAGACCCTCTAGACCCTCCTCACCAGCACACTATTTTCGTGCTCTACCTTCCCGCGGGGAGGTATTTTAGCTTCCCGGGACCTTGGTGAATACGGCCACAGATCTACTGGCGTAAAGTATCAGTGATAATATCTATCGAATTGTGGTTCGTTAGTTAATCCGTATCATTTCAGGTCTCCTTCTCTAACTCTCATCTCTCACTTTCGGCCGCCAATAAACTATTGTTGTTCATGTTCGCTAACGGAGTCAAAAAGAGGGTGAGTTCAATTGCGTGACATCTATTTTACATTTTACTGCACAAAATCGGCCTGTAATTGTTCTTAGGTTAAGTTTAAAAATGTTCATAAGTGAAATTTGACCTGATTCACTCCGCAGGCACTTTTTCACGCAGTTTTCACCACTGACCAAATGAATTTGTTATAATTGACTGAACTGCATCAATTTTGTACCCCTGAATTGCGGTCATATCTCATATGACACTGTTTATTATCAGCGTTGTTTATACAATGAGCACCCGTTGCGCCCTTGAATGTTCGGTTCTGAGTGACCTTTATGCAGGCATTGGAAAGAGTTTTCCAGCTTTTATGTCCCAGTTCTTGACGTTTTTCGTATTCAAAAATTGAAAAGTCGTTCCACATTCTACTTTAGGAGTTCACGTAAGACTAGTGTGAACTAAGTCTTGCAGTCACACATCAATGATGCGTCACTGTTCTATAAAACGTAATCCGTTTCTCAATTCAGACTTGTGAATGAAAATAGTATTTTTTTGTGATTTCGGCGAAACAGAACAGGAGTACGTTTCCCGAATCGTCAAGACTATTTGACCAATTTCACTGGACACAATTGATCGTCTACTTGATCGCTATAACCGCTCATTCGAAGCGCTACCAGCAGTTTAGTGCGGCAGGTTACTAACCGCCAATATGCTTTCAGTTGCTGTTCAATTCGCGTCGAGCCCCCTCCACCGACTACTCGGCGGCTATTCTGGCGGCGTTGCGCGACGCCCTCAGACAGAATGCCACTTCGGATGACGTCATGATGGCCAGTCCTCTGGCAGCCGTCCTCTCACACGCTATATGTCGTGAGTTTACACATTCTCTCTTTCACGCGATATTGGCTAAAAGGAAGCTCGGTTTTTGGTGAAACATATATATCCAGAGCTGCACATGAATATATGTCCAATCCTTCTATATACTAATTGAATTTATGTGTAATTTAGGTGTTTTGAAATTCTTGGACTAATTTTTCCAGTTCAGATATGAAGCGATCGGACGAGTTGGGTCCCTCGGTGGCTCCGCCCACAACCGGCGAAATGACGTCATCGAACAGTTCGAACTTCATCAGTGGAAGGGTGGTCATTGTGTCGATGACGGACGACTTTGGCTCCGAACACGGTACGTAGAAAAACCCCAGTAAAGTGGTCTGAATAGCCAATGGTCAGACATATTGGGAAAACACTACTTTTTAGTCAAAAACGAGAGAAACTGTCACCCTAAGCGGCCCTAAAGAGCAATAGTAGGGAGATTTCGGCAACAATTGAACGGGCTTCAAAAGAAATCTTTTAGGGCCGCGGTCTCCCGACTAGAAAGTAGTAATAGCACTTTTTATAAAGAAGAATACGTAGTGATTATCGATTGATTGCAGGTCCTCTGATGAATCTGTTTTTCTCTGCCGCCAAACACGGAATCTGTGTGGATGTCCTCTCTCTAGGAGAGCCGAGCCCCCTTCTCCAGCAGGCAGCAGATATCACGAACGGCCTATTCGTACCGGTCAGTTTTGTCTCTATGTGGTCATTAATTGGTGAACATTGAAGTTTGACCTACCGTCATCTTTCTGACTTTGCGTTTCTTTGGGGAACGGGATAATGACGTTTTACCCCCGAATGTATGGTCGTACCGGTCAATTTCTCCTCTATGTGCTTATTGCTTTGGGATTGGGGAAGATCGGAGTTTGACCTGGAATATTGAAGTTTGACCTATCGTCATATTTCTGAGGCAATTTTCTTCTTCATCATTGATGGTTCTCCTGACTAGATTAGCAGGATTAGCGAAACGCTCTGGACTAATTGAAAAGAGTTGTCATTTTTAATCCCATCTGATAGAGTCTATGTTCTGCTCTACCAACCGTACACTTCGAAGAAATTAGCATTATTATTCTTTGGATATAGCCGTCTTACAAAACGCTGACGGAACGCAATTCCATTTTTTCATTAACCATACCCATGGTTAATGAAAAAATCTACAGGTCTGCTCGCCCTCGCATTATAATTGTTCGGATTAAAAAAGCCAGTTTAGCGGAACTCCCAGTCACGGAAGATATTGGAAAAATGTGAACATTTATCAATTAATTTAAATAGTCCAAATACAGACGAGTACCTATATTGAGTAAGTAAAGAGTTTGCCTATGCAAAGGCCATCTGATAAAGTTTATAGTGTTCATCTGTGAACTTCTCAGGTCTCGTCTCCCTCGCATCTCCTGTCTGCAATGATGTCAAATGTACTGGCGGACCCATCCTCTCGGTCCATTTTCCCGCAACCAACACTCAAGGTACGAACCATATCTCAGTAATAACCGACCAAGCGACGAAAATCGGTGTGTTTTTTAGCTTCAAACATGTGAAAATTGATCATTTTGCACTAAAATTAGACAAATTATACCGTTATCAGCAAAAAAGTAGTTCGGTTATCGAATTTTTCTCACTCTTCAGACAAGGTTACTAGGGTATGACTCATGGACTACCACCTCTTCTGAACATTCGTCGAACTGAACTGTTGAACACCTGATTTCCCTACCAGTTTCATAACACCTGATTTGTAATAAGTTTTTATGGACAACTAGTCACCTTACGTATGTCAAGGTAGAACGTCATTGCCACTGATTAGATAAGCTGTCTCTGATGAGCCAGTGGGCGTTGTTGATTGGAAGTCGAAAGGGAACATGTTTTTCGATTGAGACATCGGGGATATTTCATAATTTTGCATAGAAAAATAGACGTTTTTTTCCTAGTTTCTCGATCCCCAGCCTTATGGGTAGATCGCCTAAAATTCCCCTCAACGATAGAATCGCAATTGAACACACGTGGACGTGACTTTCCACAATGAAAATGATTAGATGGGTTTCACTTAGAATGGAAAAAAAGGAGAGAAAAGAGGATTAGTAACCTGTCTCTCCCCCTTCTAGTATTTAAAACTAACATGTGAATGATGAAGTTATTCATGGTTTCACTCACATGGATAAAATATTTCATACTCAAACGCACGACCTGTCCTCCCTCAAAGTAAGAGAATGGTGACCATAGTTGTTTTCAGTCGGTCGACTACCGTGCCTCGTGTGCCTGTCACCACCAGCTGGTCTCCTCCGGTTGGGTCTGTTCCGTCTGTCTCTCCGTCCTCTGCCAATTCATGCCCATCTGCAAGGCCTGCGGGTACGTTCGCTACAATATATTATAGTGCCCATGATTCCTACTCCAGTGGTCGTATTCACCAGTACTTTTCCCCTCTCCGGGGAGCGTTTTTGGGCTCCCGGGAGCAAAATTTCAACTGAATTTGCTCTCGCGGGAGAGGGAAAAGCCATTGGTGGATACGGCCACAGTAAAGTTGTCCGAACAGCCAGAACAAATTGAAAAACGGGCTAATTTCACGGGGAAAACGAAAAGATAAGTTTATTCTTGATGTTGTAACGTGTTTCAATCTGGAAACGGATTACTTTTTGCCGAATAGTCGGACCTTACTGGTGTTTGACATCATTTCCACTGGGAACCCTACCGTAGACAATCGAACTTCGAACGGCTGTTTTCTAAAGTAAACTTCAACCTTCTCGAGAATATTCACAAACGCAAAAGAGAATTGAAGTGGGATTGGAAAATTATTAATCTGTCTGATAACAAATAACATTGACCGGCTATAAAACCGGCTGAAAGTTCTGTAGTCTTACTGTATGAGTCTCTGTAGGAATGAAAACGGCTACAGAACAGAGTAGAATAGACTGTACTACATCTATAGTTTAGTAGATGTAGTTACGGTCGTTCATTGAGTTTCAAATTCAGAGTTTTCCGTTTTGGGACAGAATCGAGCTTGAATCTGGAGTTTTGAGTAATACGAAAGACGCCGTGCTAGGTCCTGGGTACCAGTGCTTCAGTTTTCATGTTGAAGTCCAAATCCAATACTGTATCCCTCTTTTCAGTGCTGTGTTCAAGATAACTGCCCTGCCAAGAAAAGCAATGAAAAGAAAACGGAAGTGATCATTTGCTGTCATTGCGGCCTTTATTTGTTACAAAATGTTTTCATTTGTTAGCTCATATGTTTTGTTCGTTGCATGTTCACAGTTTGTCAAACGGGTGCTTCTGAATGAAGTTTGAAACTATTCTCTTGTTTTTTTTATGCTGATTATTGGTTGTTTTCCCACATCACGTACTTTGAAGATCTTAGGTGGGTAAATGTATCGAAAATATGGTACTTCGTAAGAAACTCTGTTGAATGTGCCGCCGGCTTCATTCTATGTGTCCTCTAGGTACACACCAGCAATTGTGACCGTTTTCACTAAACTAATAAGTAACAACCCGGGTTTTCCATTTCAATACATCACAATCTCATAGTGTATGCCAGAAGGAACCTCAACTTGCCCAGGATTTCCAGAAAAAGTGGACGTGGTTTGGCTTTTTTTTTCGGCTATGCAGCTAAATGAACGAAAATCTCAGCTGTGTTATATGAACTTTTCAAAACAAGAAAACGTTTGAAGATAGATATAAGCAGAAAATGTTTAAATTTTTGCCAGAACTAGTTTTGCCATAGTATATTCCTCCAGATTGGTTGAATGTCGCTCTCTGACGACGCCCATCTCTCGCCGGAAGTTCGTTTTGTGGTGGAGACGTCGCGACGTCTTCTGTTCGCCGCCCTCGATGGTCTAGAAGGAGAAAAGACGGTCGTCTGGGATAGAAGTCTCATGAAAAGAGTCAATCTGGTACGCAAACTGTTCCTCGCCAGTTGAATAGTCAGTTTCACTTGAACGTGGACGCCTACAGTGTTAGTGTTTGAGTTTTTTTTTTTCATCTCAATTTGGTCGAAAAATGAATCTTCATAAGACGGAATTCTCACGAAGAAAGTCAATTTGGTACGTATTCATCCTGCTTTATCAGAAATTGTACAATGAAAATACTGTAACCGTCCACGTACGTATGAAATAGAGTATACAGCTGTATACCCTGTTCCACTTGCTCGTGGACACTTGTACCTGCCGGATTTGTAATCGCTTTCGGTTCGAACCGGACGGAAACCACATATCATACTGAGTGTTTCTATAGCCGATTCGTTCGTATAGGTGGCATTCCGTTATGCTGTGGTAAATGTTAGATAATGGTTCCCATGTTTTCGATAATGGGTGCGATGCTCCTCACCTATTGTACGCCAGTACGCAAAGGGGGCCGATCACCATACATAATTTGCTGCAGTTTCTGGTAATTTATCTGTAGGGGACCATTAACCTGTCACTGGTTTCAATGGGTTTTCATGCACCAGTAATGTTGTGCTATTTACATCAACACCTAAGAAGTTCAGCTCATTCAGGTGGAAACACGGGCTACTTCACGTTGAATAGACGGAACCTTGCCGATTTGTGTTGGTTCTTCAACTCGACAATCCCCAAACCCACACCATTCCCATTTTATGTTTAGTTTGCCGGTCCCTCGGTTCTGAGTGCTCACGGAGTCGTTTCGAACAGTGCCATCGACCAGTGTAGAGGGTCAGAGACGCAGAGTGTCGTCTTCTTCCTATCACCCACCATTCAGGCTCTCGACGCATTGTGCACCTACATTGACACCAACGGAAAGGATACGGTTGGTATTCTATTGATCAAGCAGTTCCGAACTGCATCTACGTTGTGTACGAGCGGCACCTATTCACATTTCCCAGGGCAAATCTCTTCCCGAACCAAAATCAAACCACTTCTTCCCAAACTAGTTGGTTCGGTAGGAAACCGAACCACTTGTGTACTCAAACCGACAGGGAACCGAACCAAACACTAATAAACGTTACTTAGTCGATCAACTTTAGCACTATTAGTTGAATTGCTTTGGTTCCATCTTTGCCAGCCCAAGTTTGGTTCAGCTTTGAAACGAATCACCTGGTTCGGGAAGAATCGGTTCGATTTTGGTTCGGGGAGAGTCGGTTCGGAAAGAAGTTCACCGTTTCCCAGTGAGGATAGGGTAGCTCAATTATATTTGCCACGTGTAAGAATGTTAGTGTGCTACCAAATCACCGAGAAGCTATTTCTCGGACGCTAATCTCTGGCTGGCCGGAGCAAACTACAAGCTATATAGTGGGAGGCTTAGAGAGGCCGTATACCTCTACACTAAGCTTCTCAGACGGGGGTGTTGTAGGTCAAAAAGTAGGAATACATGGATTCAAGTCTAGCCAAACTTTAACTTCAACTTTTTTCTAAAATTTCAACGAAAAGTGGAAACAGTGTGACAGAAGTTGCGAATAATTGTAATTATATGAGCTATCGAAGAACTGAGCGATGGCTCTTCAGTGTTTTGTGCGTGGTATGTTCCTGTGCATTTATATATCATGTTTTCAGAAATCGTTATACTACGTGTACTTCATCCCGGAGGCTTGGTACGTGGTGCGAGAAAAACTGAAAGAAAGGGAGAATGGAAGGGTGGGTTTTGATCGCATTTACTAGTGGAAGTGGGGAGATTGAACATGAAAACACTTTGGGAATATATTGGTTGGAAAGTGCCAAGAATCGTGAAAACTTTTACAGTTTTCTATCAACTTGGCTAGATCAGGATTAGTAAAAATGTGTGCAGTAGGGTGAAGTCAAATAAACGAAAATGCTGCCTTCAACCTCTTTCTATAACGGAATGTTGTTTAAGTCTGATTCCGTGGTGAAGCCAAAGCTCACCCAAACAGTTATGATAGTTGGTGCGTAATTGGGGTTGAATATAGGGAGTGACCGAATCCCAGTTTCACACGCGACGTGAATAACAAAACCGAAGGGATCAAACTACAAACACAGTGTGATAGGGCGACATACATCGTGAAGGCTTGCTTTGGAGATGTTGGAACCTAAATTTATAGTAGGACGATTATAGTTAGTTTCACCAATCGATGACTTTCTACAGTAATCTTTCAAAAATTTAAATCAATTATCTAGTCAACAAACAGCATTTAAGATTCACTGTTTTGTATGCTCGTAGTACCCAAAGTGGAAAACGAAATCACAAAGTTTAAACTATGTACACCTACAAGATATTATAAATTCACTTAAACGTTTTATAATCTTACTGTAGAGGGCTATTGTTTCGTGAAACAGATTATATGTGGACCAATCTCGACGCATCGGTCTTTTAAACTGTAATTGAAAATGTTCTGCAGTGTAAAGGACTGAATCACTGAATTCCGATTATCCCTGAAATCTCTCTGATTGCACCCCATTTGCCCCCTACTTTGCCCCTGTCCATATCCGGATATGGACAGAGGCAAAACATGGGGCGAATGGGGTGCAATCAGGGAAAAAGTGGGGAAATTTCCGAGAAAAGTCAGGGAAATTTCGGCCAATTCACTGGAGAACCAGGTCCTTCCCGAACCGAATCGCGAACCAGTCACTGGAGAACCGAACCGAACCAACCGAACCGACTTTTGAACCGACCGGTTCTCCAGTGAATGCTTCGAACCGAACCGGGATAGAGTCATTTTGCCTTTTCTACGACTTGCTTGCTTAACTCATGATTAATGTCGGTTCGGTTCGAGGCACTCACTGGAGAATCGGTCGGTTCAAAAATCGGTTCGGTTCAGTAGGTTCGGTTCTCCAGTGACCGGTTCGCGGTTTGGTTCGGGAAGGACCCGGTTCTCCAGTGAATTCGCCGGAAATTTCAGAGAAAAATTAGGCAAATTTTTTTCAACATTCAGAAATATTTCTTATACTATTTACGGTGAATTGCTAACATAAGGTGAGAATGAACATCTCCAAAAATTCTCTAACTGATGCTCCTCAGATTAGACAAGCATCTATTTTCACTGCTAATTTCTTTATAGAAAACAAAGTGTTTTCAAAAAGAAATAGTCAAGAGGAAGTCTTTCCTTCCACATCTAATCAAAGTTAAACTTTTTTCGATTGGTTCAAAGCGCTTTCAACAGGAGCTGAAACAAAAAACTATCCTCATACGGGTACCCCCACACATGGTGGGCACCTGCGGTGGCAGGGTAAAAATCCCCCCTTCCTCCCCACGTGGGTCACGGGTTCGGTCATTGGGTCATAAGGATTGAAAGCACAGCAGAATCATAGGAAAGTCCCCTCGTCAACCCCGATCACTAAAGAGCTTGATCCAAGAGACATCTGACGTGGTTAGGTAGTCGTCATCTCGAGGAGCTCGATAGAAAGGGCATCAGAAAGTCTTAGATGGCAAAAGGGGACGCGCGTCAAAAATTGGAAAGAGCCTTTGTCCTCAACTCTTTGCGGCTTGAATACAAGTTCTCTTATTCCGACTTGGTTAGGTAGTCATCATCAAGTAGAAACATGTAGACAGGCAAGAGTCTCAAGGGTAACCAATAACTGTGTCACAAGTGGCCGATTGAACACAGGTCACCAATCAATACCGTGGTTTTGGGTATTTTGTGAAAGGAGACATATGAACAACAACACACAATATAACATAGTCAGGAACGCACTGCTTACGGACAAGGAAATGAGAATGAATAAATCCACTAATTTCGTCTAAATATACCTAGGTAGATACACATAAGCAGCACGCACCATTTTGAAGCTTTAGTAAAAAATGGACGAATTGCGCACAGCCGCACCCCTGGCTGCGCCGTATCTAGTACGGGTTTCTCAAAAGTGCGGCAGAACACAGTTTTGACCGGTATCTTCAACGAAATGACACGAAATCTTTATAATGTGTAGGTATAAGGTTCTGCTAATAGATTATAGTAAAAAAAAGTGGTAAATCAACATTTTTCAATATCTCTGACACTTCTCTGACATTTCCCTGATTTCACCCCATCTTCTCCCTGACTTACCCCCCTTTTACCCCAGAAAAATCAGAGAAATTCTTCCCCCTGATTCTCCCTGACAGATCAGGGAATGTCAACTTACTATGATGTGCGGTGGCACTCAGCCAAAAGCGTTGGGATCGGTCCACATAATCGTCTTTCTCTAAATTCTAAAACCTTCAGAAAAGCTTTAGAGGACTTTGGAAAACGAAATAGTTTTAGTACTTCGAACGACTGGAAGCAGTGAAGGAGCTGGCACTGTGGTGGCTTCCACAGAACGGAGACTGTCTCTCTATGGCTCAGCCGGAACTGCCATCCAGGTTGGTAGAGAGACAGGACAGAGAGAGAGGAAGAGGGATATGGGGATGGAGATAAAGTTGACAGGGCAGTACGACTTGAGGAGACAAGACAGAGAGAGACAGACAGACAGACGGTGAGAGAGGGAGAAGAAAAGAACGAGAGAAGAGAGACGGGGAGGTGGATGAAAGAAAGA
The DNA here is from genome assembly GCA_964036275.1 of Litoditis marina. Lineage (NCBI taxonomy): Eukaryota > Metazoa > Nematoda > Chromadorea > Rhabditida > Rhabditidae > Litoditis > Litoditis marina. The sequence continues at coordinate 21,609,125 of OZ038435.1, read as the reverse complement.
GAGAAGGAAGACAGAGTAGGAGAGAGAAAGAGGGAGAGGGAGGGAGCTGAAGATATGTGAGGAAACAGAGTGAGCAGTTAAGAGCATGTATTCAGAGTGGAAAGTTGGTCCTACATCACGTTTCCTGACGTGGAATAACTAAGTTGAGTTTTTTGTTTTCAGGCTGCTCATCAATGGAGATTGGACTCATTTGCATCGATGTGCGGTCGCCCTTAGTCAGCTGATTGAGCTCTCTCCCGGACAGGTTGGTCACGAGTTCTCTCTCTCTCTCTCTCTCTCTTTCTTTCTCTCTCTCTCTCTTTCTTTCTCTCTCTCTACACCTATTTCTCCCTCTATATCTTCTCTACATCTCCTAATATCTCTCTAATGCCCTCTCTTTCTCTATTACTCTACGTTCTCTCTTCCCCCCCCCTCTCTCTCTCTCGTCTTTTTTCTCTATTCTCACCTGGTTCTCTCTCAGGTCCCCATCTACAGTCGTGGAAAATGGGCAACCGACGTGGCTCGAATGGTCAGCAAAATGGCTTCGCAGACGGTTAGTAAACAGCTTTGAATACTCTTCTGTGAAGATATTGTAATAATAATATACCGTTTTTTACTGTTGGCATAACAAAAATTGGTATTTGGTTGATAACAACACAAGACATATCTTCGAAATTAGAATAGAATAGTTTATGCGCGCTCGAGCACGTGACTTTCCACAAGAGAGATTGGACTCCGAATGGGTAAATGAAGCGGAGAAATGGTTGAAGGAGTTGAGTTGCGTCATCTTCAAATTTGACGAACAACTAACGTTTGGGCCGTGCGGGTAGACGGAGTTGAGGTTGTGACAGCAATTACAAGAAGACGATTGAACACTTGGTTATAGTTATAGGGTCACATGCATGTATGGCCGTAGGGTTCGTTTTTTGCGATGCAAGCGTATACGGCGTGGGTTTTCCTTTCCGGCGGCGTTTGTAGTTTGATCCCGTGGAGTTTTGGTCATAATTCGTAATTTATGGTGTTTATTGAGATCAGACTACAACAAAGACTTTGCCACTCCTCATTCAGTTCAATTCAGAAATCCTTATTTCACGTATCCCTTTTCTCAGGCCTACCGTATGCCTTTTTTCCGTTCAGGAGTCTTCCCAGCCAGCCGTCATGACGTCATCACTTCGGTTCAACCGGGTGGTAATAGTGGATCGATGGCTGGACCCGCTGACCCCTCTCCTTACCCAGTTGACCTACGGCGGGCTGCTGGACGAAATATACGGAATCAGCATGGTTCAGTCGATCAAGGTTAGCTTAGTTGGAGGCAAAGACTTCTCTCTGCCACATAGACCGTTTCGGGCAAGAATGTTTTATGCTTCTATGATCGATTCTTGCGGTTTTTTGGTACTTCTTCTGTCTTTTATCGGTGTTGAGGTCACGTACAGAATAAGTAGGTTTTTTTGCAAAACAAGACGGCAGGCTCATATTTTCGTATTTGATATCATTCTCTTTTGAAACTGCCAATTTGGCTATGCTAGAAAAGGTTATCCGATTTTATATCTATATACGTGAAACCTCAGGTTTTTGCATCAAGAATATTACATTTCTGTCTGTATTCGAGGTAGTTCGTTTTTGAATTTATTCCGACCAATCGGACATCTTTACTTCAGTATGAAACTCTCTCTGATTTCCGGTTCCTGAGGCGGAATTCGCGGAAAAGGAGGACGGAGATCCGTTCGAAATGAAGGAAATCTATCTGAACGACGAGCTGTTTCATCGCCTGAAACACGTGCACATCAACGCCATCGGACAGCAGTTGGCCGGCATTCTGCAGGAGATCAAAAAAGATGAACAGGTGGGCGGGGCTTAAATGTTATTTGATTGTTGGGGGGGGGGGGCAGTGCTGTCCTAGAGAGGTTTGTTGATCAACCCTGGCTTATAAGTGATGACGAATCCGGGGGAACTGTTGAAGATGAAAGTTGCAGGTGTTATATTTTTCAAACGGTAACTTTATAGCAGGTTAGAAATGGCATATATGTCGAATGTTCATACTTTTGACTGCCGAGCTTGGGTTCTGATAGGTGGGAACTGCCACCTAGGTGCACTTGACTTTTGTCCTTTCCTACAGGGGGATTCCCAACTCCTCAGAAATTTCAACGAAAATACATATACTAGAAGTGAATGTAATAGTCACGTAAAGTTAGTGTTATAATGAGGAATCTTGCACTTTTTCATTGCTCGTTTCTGAGTTCTGCTGTGTTTAACATGTTTCACGTTACTTTGCGATTGACTAGCATATATATGATTGTTGTATCTCGATGTAAATTGTGATTATTTTCAGTTCGATCGTGAGAAAATGTCGGTGGCCGAGTACCAAGTTCTAGTCAGGAAAATGCCGCAGATTATAAGGAAAAAGGTGAGCAACTAGATCTGTCCAATATAACTAGATTCATCTCAAATTCCGTGTTAATGGTTGTTTAGGTGCAGGTTGACTTCTAGGTTTCAAGTGGATCAATACTAGTTCTCATTTGTATAGTAGATGCATACAGATTTTATACCGAGTAGTAGCAGTTTAGTTTGTACCAGTCCATATTTATATCTCTGTGTTGGATTGAACTTGTAGTGTATGTAAAATGTACTATTTATGAAATGTTTCTGATCTTTGTTCGATACAGGGTTCACTCAGAGTGAGCTAGTCAATACTGTACATCTGGGTCAGAACCGCTGTATTTGTAGTTTGATCCCGTTACTTTCGGGACACAATTCGTAGATCATCGCGTATATCGAGATCAAACTACAACAAAGATTTGATCGCACAAAGATTCGATTTTATGAATTTTATCGTTTTCTTAGTCAATGTTATTTTCGATATTCTTTACCTGTACCGTTACACATTATGTGTATAAAGAAATGAATAAATAAAATCTATAATTCTTGTTATTTCTAGAAGCTGTGTAGTGTCCATATGCGGCTGGCAGAAATGGTGCGCGCTCATCTCTACGATGTTTTCGTGGATCTCATCAAAGTACAGAAAGGTGAGTTCAACTTGAATAAAACAATTTCATTTAGTTATTTATTTATCCACATTCAAAAAATGTTACACTTACTTGTAAGGTAAATAGGAACGTAGGTGTGCTCATTCCGAAATGCCTTAAGAAAAGTTAGTGATTCTCACAAGGAATCTGATTTATGTGAAAAACTATGTAAAGTAAAACTAATGCGTTTGACCGATAACAAACATTTTTTGTTGTTAGAAACCGACAGGACGTGTTTTGTTACTTCAAACTTTTGCATTCGAATTGAATTTGTTGTTCTTCCGATAGATCTTCTGGAATCTTCCGATGGCGACAAGATGAGTATCGCCATCGAAGACGCTATTCTGGATGCCACTGATCTGACTACCGTTTTGAGGTTGGAAATAGGAGGGGGGGGGGGGGGTATTCTATAACCTGGGGAGTCTATAATGGATCTGAGCTCATGATAACCGAGTACTTCACAGTTGAGAACTTGTCTGTGCGTCATATTTGACACGTGGCCGTATTTTGTAAGCTCAAGTAAGCGGGTAAGTAAAAAATTCCGGGTAACTTACCCGAAACGGTATTTTTTAACTCAAGTAGCGCTAATTGAACGCTTCTTGAGGCAGCTTACCAATTTCATCCAACGAACGCTCCACATAACACTTTACCCGGTTACTTGCCAAGTAGCTTTTGAACCTCACAAAATACTTCCGCGGCTAAAGTCGCTACACGCAAGTAAGCTAATTGAAAGTTACTTACTTGAGCCTACTTGACAAGTAGTCTTACAAAATACGGCCACCAGGGAGGTCTGTAAAATGTTCAGGTGGTTAGGCAACGTGGTCGAACTATGCTTCAAATTTACTCGAACTAATCCTCTTTATTACAGAAAAACAGGCTTATCTATTAGTAGAGTTGTCACTTGTCCAGTGAGTCCCCCAAAAAAAACTTCGCGATTTTGAAAAGAAAGACCCAAACATTGGGGGAATATGATTTCTGGTTCTTCAGGCTGGTCGCAGTTCATTCGTTGACAGCCGGTGGCCTGAAATCCTCGGTTTTATGCCAATATCGAAGGATGATTATGCAGGTAGGACGATATCAGTACTGGATGGGGATAGACCATAATATGACGATTAACTGAGGGAGGGATTTTATCACAGACATTAACTGTTCTTACTTTGTTACAGCCTAAGGGGACCCAAAACTCAATCTCCAGTCTCTGATTGGCAAGAGAATCATTCAACAACCAATAACATCGGGATAGTTTTTCCAAACTCTCTTTTCCAACCATTTACATAATCATTTAAGTTAACTGATACACATGACTGGTATTGTTACCACTGGAAAATGTGCGAACCGTGCCTATATCATACATTATCGATTGATTGGTTTATTGATCCCATATTGGTATTGCAGAGTTACGGTGTGGAGGCGGTGAACCAGCTGTTGAAGATGCAGAAAATGGGCCTAATCCGGGACAAATCGGCCGGCTCGAAACTGGTCTCGGAACGGAGTCCCATGCTGTTTGCACAGCTGAAAAAACAGTACGAACTGCTCGTGGATGACGTCACGGAATCGGTCAGTCAATGGGAGAATTGGGTATTGGAGGGGGGGGGGGGGGGGCTCGATAAATATTCTATACACGTAATACAGTAACTATTTTATTAAATGTGATATTTATTGAATCACGTAATTATAATTTAAATAGGAAAACAACCAAAATTAGTCTACATTGTACTAGATTGGGCTTGTTCATTTCGGGCTCGAAACTCTATTCAAGTACATACGTGAGGCGACTTTGTTGTACAAAGACATCTTTTCTCTATTGAAATCAAGTGTTTTCTCTGGGTATCTGAACTACAGAACAGCGTGGGAGATTGGGTTTTCACCAGTAAAGTGCGACTATTGTGAAAAATAGGGTAGTTTGAAATTCGAATTGTAGGAAAATTGGGTGATTTAAAGTAGCATCCAAGAAGATCGCCCCACGTTTGTATTCAAAACTGGAAAACGTTTTCTACTTTATGATCAACCCTATAACTAGGTGGTACTTGAATATTCACGTAAAACTTGAAGATAAAGGAACATGCTCGAACAGAAAAACAATGGCACGTTCACAATCTTTCTCAATCTGTCAGGTCTTAAATGTATTCCGATTTCAGGACAGTTCTAACCCGGCCTACGCGTACAGTGGCTTCTGCCCGGTGTTGTTTCGAGTAATCGAGGAGGGAGATAGGGTCAAGTGGGTGGCATGGAACAAGACTGGCGAACACGGGGGCGGCGGTAGGTCAAATCACCTATGTTACTAGTAGAAAGATGGGTCACGTGAAACTAGAACGTGAACGCCACGAGGGGTCACGTTAAACTTGAGGAAATATATTAGACATTTTCAAATGATGGTATGCTTCCAACATCGTGTGAACGCCCACTTGATATATTTCTCGATACAGATTTGTGTTTGATGTCGTTCCAACATCTTGGAACGGCTGTTAATAATGAAAAACTATCGGTGTTCTACAAGTAACAGATTGAGAACTTCAGTTGTTGCATCTCCACCACCCATAGTGAACTCTTAAGGGGCACCCTTGGTCTGTGGTTTGGCTTTAACAATCGGTTACAACTCATGCGGTCCGGCACATAAATCCGACTTATTAAAGCTGAAATTGGTGGACTTCGTAACGATTGTTAGGGTTGGGTTTGGTTTCCTGATGGTTTGAGTACGCAATTCGGGGAGAAGCAGCTCGATTTTGGTTCGGCTAGAGTCGGTTCGGGAAGAGATTTGTCCTTCCAGGGCTGTTCTCTGTTCACAGTTTGCTCCTACCTCGCCTTTGAAACAAACTACAAGATTCATGTTGTCCATACAGATCAAACTACAACTTCGATCTGTTTATCCCCCAGACCAAGTGTTCTGTTTCCAGATGACAACCGTACGGCCGTCTTCATAGTGGGCGGGGCTTCGCGGGCGGAGCTGGCGCTGATTGGTCGATTGCCGAATATCAGTCTGGTGGCAACCTCAGCTCTAATCACAGGAGACTCCTTCCTCAACAATATCACCAGAATATAGGGTTGGCTCTTCTCAGAATACGGTGTATTTTGCCCTTTCCCGCTGTGTTTGTAGTCTGATCAGGTTGGTTTTCGGTCGTGATTCGTAAATTACCGTGTGTTTTGAGATCAAACTACAACCATGTTCTGATCACCTCTTTCATAAGATCTGCTCATCTGAAAAGTTGTAAATGTTGTGTCTTTTTTTTCTGAACCATATGACGAGAAGATTATATGGCCAATTAAACGAATTGTAATTAGTGGAATTGAGAATCTGGTCATTTAAAAGTGTAAAAGTTTCACTTATTCTCTGTTCTAGAACATACATTTGCCAATACAGTGTTATGTTTTTCGTTATATGAGAACGGAAGAGAGATGTGTAGATTGTTCATACAAGCAAATTGTTTTTTGTAAAGTAATTTATATTTAATAGTTTTCTTCATATTTAATGTATAGAATGTTCATACGAATGCACTGTGATATGCTTGTAATAAATTATTCATTTTCTTTGTCCGATTCTGTTATTCACAGCACAGTGTCTTCAAATTGATGAAGACATACAGTGGAGCTTACCAAAGAGAAAGGTATGATAGCTGGTGATTAATTGCGTAGGAAAATTCATATGAATACCATCAAAACGTATTAGTCATGGTTCATTTTGAATTGGAGATACACGATGCTAATTATTAATGGAGATGATTTGTGTTTTTGGGGTTTGTGGTTGTAGTTTTTGAGCCCTCTCTGAAAGGACGTTGCCTTGATGAGAGAGCAGAGAAATCCAACTGGACTAGGAGGCAGCGAGCACCAGTTTTCGAATGAATCATGAGTTTTGGTAGAGATGAAGAAGCAGCTAAACAAGATCATTTGTATACCAATGAACAAGTTGAAACTGTATGTGGGAATCATTTTGCTGTGTTTCAGTTTGGTTCCAGTGGATTTTGGTTGTACTGTTTGAATTCTGGTTGTGAGTGAATGCAGGTACTCACACTCTTCATTCCTTCTTTTGTCTGTTCGAGAGTATAGCTGTCGGTTTTATTATGCCACCTTAACATAATTTTAATTTCCCGGGAGATCTGGCGTTCAATTTGCCTTTATATTTCATATTCATTTCTAAATGCTTTTCTGATTATTCGGAAACACGTTTGCGAAATGCAATAGTTTTACTGTCACATTGTAGTACAGAGTACGTATGCTAGAAGATCCCAGTGCCTTCATCCCATCCTGCGTCTCTTTGTTTTGCGCACTATTTCGCGCCACTCGTATCCCGGCAGGATGTAAGAGCAGAGAAATAGCGTATGTTTGAGGAGACGCAGGATGGGAGGAAGGTACCGGCATCTTCTAGCACACGTACTCAGAACAGTGTCGTTTTTATATGTTTTTGTTGTGAGCCGCCGGACCGGAATACTAAGGAAATAATATATAGATCCATGACTTCACCGAAAATATTCTCCATAACTGTTATACTCCGTTCATCCTTCCAAAGCCTTTCACAACAATCATTCCACATTTCTTATAATGATTCCCACACCATCCAACATTTATTTGTGCCTTGAAGTCTCAGTGGACTGCACGAGTTATATCTGAGTCATAGTTTGATCTCTTCATAAACAGCATAATTCACGAGTGTCAACCGAAAAGCAACGGAATAAAAGTCCAAGCACAGCGGGATATGATATACACTTGTTTTGGTACGATCGAACCTTATAATCGGGTGCAGCAGAAACAACCTATATCATGTTTGCTCCTAATTTCAAAAATTGACAGTAGCCAAAAGTAGACTTTAACTTGTCGCACAATGTTAGCTTATTCAAAAGCAGTGTCCTTGAAAAAAAGACTTCTCGATTGAATTGCCTTAAACGGACCTGAAAAAAAAACCAATTTTTCGATATATCAATCTGCGCTTTCACAAACATACACTAATCTCTCATCTCTCATCTCCCGCCGTGATAGAATAGAATATAATTTTATTCGCGATTAAATAGAATGGATACAAGACTAGCAAAATAGTACGAGAAGCTAGAACCGCAGATTATGATAAACTGCTAGAATGTTTCCGGATACTTGCTCGATTCTCCTTAGTTGTAGCATGAAAAGTATGTCGTTCCTGTTCGTTAGATTCGTTTTCGCGAGTCGAGATACTAGATATGTATCAAGTCTATCATTTTTCAACAACACAACTTTACACTAATATATAAAGAGAAGATCAAATGTTTATTGTGTATAAATGTTAGTTTCAAAGTTAGCTGGATGTAAACATTATTACGCTAGGTGTATTAGCTGTAAGTGACTTTCACGTAAATGCAACATAGCCCATACTGTTAGACAATTGCACAGTCACGTGAAACACGTTAAACACAGCAAAACTCTCAGAAACGTGCAATGACAAAGTGCACGATTCCTCATTAGAATGCTGACTTTACATGACTTCTCAATTTATTGCTAGTATAATTGGCAAGTTCTCCTACACAAAACATTTCACGCAATACAATTCAGATCTTTTCCAACTACTGGTTTCCCTGAAACCGTGTCTGATAGCTTTTATTTGTAATAAAAGTGCTATCCCCCTGTTATTTGAGGGGGGGGGGGATCTGTTAAAGGCCATGTTCTGAGTCGCGCGCGACCGGTCCACGCGTCGCGGTCATGCGGCCGGAACATAGCTGACACGCAAAAAGAGAAGAAAAGACAACCATCTAAGTGTAGTCATCTCGCAGCATGACGTCATCAAAAACAGAATAACAAACGTTGTAGTTTGGTCGGCATTCACCGCAGTAAAGAGGAGTGAAATAGTTGTAGTTTGATCGATCTTCATGTTGTATTCTTGAATCACAATAATTGTAGTTTCTTTTCAGTACCCTACATAATTTTTCGTACATGGTGTTTTTGAATCACTGGATGAAAGCATCATAACCAAAGTACAAAACAACAGATCAAATGAAGATACCTCGTGTTTTTCTGTCTTAGAATAGAATAGAATAGATCTAAATCTTATACGATCTTTGGGGACAGTGGTTAGACATACTTTGTTGAGTACACGAGATTGTAGTTTGAGCTGCAAGCGTATCAGGAATTTTGCAATATGTCTAAAACGAATGAACCGAGAGTCAAACACACAGCAGAATCGGAAAACCTTATTAACAGCATTCCCTGCCCTATAGCGAAAAACCAGTTTAAACCTATCAAATTTGTTCGAAACAACGGAAATACAAAATTGGACAATCAATTTTGTGATATAAACTTATATAAATTATAACTTTCATGTCTAATTGAAGGTATTTCCAGCTATTTTTCTCCAGGGGTATGATTTCCTTCTGTTGTTTTGGCGTGAAAACCGGTTTCGCACGCGAGATTCGGCGCCTGTTCAAATTAGATATTTCTCTGTTTGTGTTGATTAGCTTGAATAGTTCAGTTTTTCGACAAATTAGAGATTTGGAAAGGTGCTAACTAAATTTAGGTTTGAATGTTTCAAACTCAACTAAAGGTTGGAAAGGTACAGACATTAGTAACTTAAAGAAGGACGATTATGATGTCCAATCGCAACGTTTCAGTCCTTTAAATTGCAATACATTTTTCAATTGCAGTTTAAAGGACCGTTTACACGAGATTGGTCCACATAATCCTCCTTCTTTCAGCAGGACGAGTTGGACATGGAAAAAGGTGGCTATTCCGTTCCGCTGTGTTTGTAGTTTGTATTGATATTTGAACGTGAGTTGAGCATCCTGCCGAGTTTATCGAATATATCACGTTGAAGAAGCTTGTAGTGCTCACATTTCCCAACTGGACTCGTTGGCAGCGTGCCAAAAACTTCGGAAGACTGTTATTCAGAGAAAACATACCTTTTACAGAACGTTTTCTTGAATATGACTGATAACGAAGGGGAGGAACCCTTCATCTAAATGTATACTGTTTTGAACCATTTCAACATGTTCAAAAACTGCCTTGAAATTTCATTGGCAAGCTGCCCAAGTCCAGTTGGGGAATGTGCTAACTATAATAAATACGATGGCATACCAAACTACGGGGCCTCGGTTACTCTATGGTTGACTCCGGTTACATTTGTGAATCAACCATAACTAAAAATCAGTCCCCATTAACGGTGTTTTGTTTGTCGGAAAACTAGGATTGGGAACACCTCCCCCCCCCTCTCTCCCTCCGAATTGTTTTCTAGTCTTCCCTCACTCATCATACGTCCGCAAACTTTCGCCAGGACAAGTTTCGGAGGAAAGCGAAGCGCATTCTCTGAGGCTCTAGTAAACTCCTATGAGTAACTAGGAATGAGAGGTGAAATAATGGAACGAATACATTTCTTAACAAGAGGAAAACCTATAAACAGTAGTTATGATCTCTGTAAATAGGTCACGAATTATTTCGTATTCTGGAGCGAAGCGCATTCTCTGGCGGATTAGTCCTTCATGAGAGACACTCACGAGAGCTCGTGAGCTACTGGTGAATTTGTAGTTCTGCAGCATCACAATCTATATGTGCGGGTTGTGTGCGCGCTAGCACTCAGAAACACCCTGGTTCGATGCCACTCGGCGCGGTATCTTCATGGCGAACCGCGTGAGCTGGTAATAAAGCTCACCTATGCCTAGTTTCTCTTCTACGGACCCACCCCTTTACGGATACTACAATGTGATCACTGTCTTGGTTGTATTTGTATGAATAAAGTAACAAACGGCTGAAATAGTTGCCGTAAAAGATTATTCATGAAAACATCTATAGCAGTATAATTTATGTTGCTCGTCAGCTAGAATATGAGGTATTCGAGCGATTGCTACGGCGCCTGATGGCGTAGCGAACCCTCAAAAATCTTATGAGATACGTCATAAGCTATTAGCACGAGCTTCTCATGAGATTGTATGGATTTCTATGCTACAGCATTGAAAGTTCACGAGTAGCTCATGCGGTATCTCATGCGGAACTCATATGAACTTCTCATAAGGTTGGAGAAATTGCTAAGCCGCCAGGGGTCAAGGATTTGTAGTTTGATCTCGGTGAGTTGTAGACCAAATGTAGAAAAATATGCAGTGCCAAGAGGAATTTACAACTCATATTTGCTCATTTCTTACACGGCACACGCAAGCCAAAATATTACACCAAGTGATTTTTCACTTCTCCTACTTCTTCATCTAGCACGGACAGAAATCCACAAACTAACCAAGAGGCTTGAATTGCTAGTATACTCAGTTTCACCAATCAATGACTTTCTACAGTAATCTTTCGAATATTCAAGGCTGTTTATCTATTAAACAGACGAACTTTTAGATTCACTGTTTTCTAGGCTCGTTTTAACCAATGTGGAGAACTAAATCACGAAGTTTGAACTATTTTCCATACCTAGAAGATATCAAAAATTTGCTCGAAAGATTCGCAAGCTTACTGTAGAGGGCTATTGTTGCGTGAAACAGACTATATCTGACGTAAACGACCCAAGTTCTTTTCACACCGAGTCATGGAGAAACAATCGGTTCGGTGATGAGCCGAACCAGTTCAGTACTCAAACCGGCGCAGCCAAAGTTGCACAGTCGATCAATTTTGTAATTAAAGGAACCGTTTCTCTGTAATTTGGAATGTGGCTTCCGCGTTGTGGCCGTACTCAAATTTGCTCAAAAACGACCCAAGTTGCGAGATTTTCACTAATTCTGACTGTTTTGTCCATTTTTCGTCCCCAAGTGTCCACTGATGACTCAAATGATCAAATTAAAAAGGCACGGTCCCTTTAAGTGCTTCCATTAGTTCGGTCCAACGTTTGTTGGTTCAAAGTTGGTTCACTCCGGGAACGAGCCACATGGTTCCGAGAGAAATTCAACTTTGATCCGGGGGATTCGTCAAGTATGATAAGGATTTCACACAGGGTGTGTTAAATCTATAAGGTTTCGTCGCCGCATTTCTCAGACCATCTCAAGCTCTCGTTGTCTCGTGCTGCAGTACGCGGACTTGTGTTTCACACATCAGAAACTAAGGTATACAGTATGCCCTCACCGTTGTTTTGGCCACCTCCATACCTCTCTCTTCCCTGTGAATATTCCAGTTTTCACCCAATTTCCCTCTCAACAACTTTCTCCTCTTAAAGGGGGCGTGTCCCCCGGGGGCTCAGCTCACACGGGTTCATTTTTTGTCTTCTGCCACGGAAACGCCCTTTCGTACAACTTGACTTTGTGACTCCGCCCCTTAGCTCGTCGCTGATTGGCCGATCCTCTCCGCTCGTCGCTGATTGGTCGCTGGCCCCACAGGCGCCGCCCATTAGCTATTCGGATGAAATAAGACCTAAGGGCATATAAAAGGAGACCGTTTGCTGCCAGCTTGTCTAGCTTCATCTCTCTGTATTCTCCTACCATCACCAATCGATACTTTCAATCGATATTCGGCTTGTATTGCTTGTTTGAGATATATTCTGTACTGTTAAGTGATTACTGATACCGGGTCACGTTCGGGTAACAACGATGTTGGTCTCTGTTTTACGCAAACTTTTATTTCGTACGTTTATATACACTGCATACATACAGATGTTCTGAAAGTAACCAAACTCCTTGTGAACTCTATGCCATCAAACAAGTTTCCAGCTTCTGAGATTTTCCTCTTTTATTAAAGTAGGACGATTATGTGGTCCATTCGCAACGATTCAGTCCTTTAAACTGCAATACATTTTTCAATTGCAGTTCAAAGGACCGTTGTCACGGGATTGGTCCACATAATCGTCCTTCTTTAAGCCCCCACAGATTGGGAAATTTCAATGTAATTCGATAGAGAGTACAAGAGTATGCCATGTTGTTCTAGCCATGTTTGCTTATTGAAACGTTCCTGTATGTTACGCTGTTGAATTTCAATTCCATGAAAACAATATAATGGTTTTCGATGTAGGAAGTGTTTTCATTCAAAATTGTTTTGATGGTCCCTCATAGACTAACGCCTACTGTGAGCCCGTTTTCTGTGTACTTTGGAGTAACTTGAGTCTGTGTTCCTAACACCTAACTATGTAGTATTTAGTCGGTTTCTGACGTACATCGCAAATAAAGTTCGCTAGTTCTGCTGTGTTTCTGATCTGGTTAACGTCACAATGCATTCGGATAGGTAAAAGCAGAGCATCTTGTCAATTTCGATGTTACTTTGACTCCAACGTAATTTACGTAAACTCCCAGCCAATTGACCAGCTACTTTTATGACGCAGACTGTCTCAGCCTGTCTGCGGTCTCATTGACCTCCATGCTCTTTCGCTTTTTCAGCTTGCTAATCTCAGAAGGTTTATGAACTGTTTCTGATTCCCTACCTTACTTTGAATGCGTGCCTCGATTTTCGGTACCGTGCTATTTACCTATTTCGGTGTATGTATAGTTTATTTCATTCCCACGTGGACTTTTGAGGCAGTACTCATGAACATCCCGGCCCATTCATCCCAACCTGTGTCTACATAAACAACGCTGTTTCCCTGCTCTAACACCCTGCCGGGACATGAAAGTCGCGAAATAGTGCGCAAAACAAAGAGACGCAGAATGGTATAAATGAGCCGGGATGTTCTAACATACGTTATTTGAAGTGTGCAGCTCAACTTGGAAAGAGTTGTTGTAGTTCAACGAAGTTCTGACTATCTCAGACAACGTGTCTAAAGGATATTGGAAACGGATGCGAGAATCTTGTTGACTGAAAACTTTGAGAGGTTGAAAAACTGAATATCCCCCCGCTGCATACGGTAGAAGTTCATGTAACTAGACTGTTATGGTGAACTTGCTCAAAAACCAGTTTGTTTGTTATATAACTCAACCCTTGTCCTGGTTGCATTCGGCTTTTTTTCCACGCTCGATTCATTTCATAAACTTTGCAAGATTATGCCGTACTTTTTTACGCCCAATTTGTATTCTCTATTGCTTTTCTTCAATTCACCCCCATCTGTTATTCTTCATTCCCCCTCTGCTCGTCGGTGCGAGTGGTCGTCTCTATCTCTACTCTCATCTCTATCAATATCTTTTCCTCTTCTCTCTCTCTCTCTCTCTCTCTCTATCTCTCTCTCTCTCTCTCTCTCTCTCTGACAACCCTTTATTTTTCTCCACCCCCCCCTCTCGCTCTCTCCGACAACCCTCCCTTTTTTCTGGGTGGCTAGCGGTCGGCTGTCGCTCCGTGGACTGATATAGCTCTGACACAAACGTATAGTTATTATCATTGTTTATTATCATTGTTCCTCTTCTTCTTCTTCTTCTTCTTCTTCTTCTTATTATTCTCCGATGGACATTGACCGTCGTGTCGTTCCGTCCTCCCCCCCCCCTCTCTCTTCCCCTCTCTCTCTCTCTCGCTCTCTCTCTCTCTCTCGCTCTCTCCCCCCTCTCTCTCTCGCTCTCTCCCCTCTTTCACTCTCTCTCTTCCGCGCTCTCTTTCTTTTGTCTTCCACTTTCTGCCCCCCCCCCTCCTCTCTCTCTTTCCTATCCTCTTTCCTTCTCTTTTCCCTTTCTCTTCCCCTCTCTTCTTTTCTCTCCCCTTCCTATTTCTCTCTCTCCCTCCCAACCCTCCCTCCCTCCAGATGGACATCGACCGTCGTGAGCGGGCGTACCGCTTCGTGGCCTTCTCGGCCGTCTCCTTCTCCCTGGTGGCCATCGTCGCGGTCTTCATCACCCTGCCCATCGTCAACAACTACATCAACTCCGTCCATCTCAGGGTACAGAATGAAATGGAGTTCTGCAAGGTACGTGGAGTTTCCTCTAAAAAAAACTATAAAATACTGAAACTCCATCCAAAAGGTATCTCGCGCAGATTAGTTTCTTGATCTTCACTTTGCGGACTTCCGGAAGACGTTTGAAGTCGGAAGACGTTCTACTTTCTCAAAACAGAGTCAAGCTTTAGCCATAGTAGTCCGTGGTCGGAACCTGACTCTATGTACTATGTTGTTTTGGATCAACTCATGACCCTTTTAGTGAACTAGGCACCGTAGCGAAGTCTAAAGGTCAACTTTCCAAGGTTTTCAACACCTACAGTATGCGCAAACCTAGAATATTGGAAGTTATGTGACCAGAGCGTGACCATGTCCTTGATAAGGTCGAGTTTCTCATCTGCATAACTTTGCTACGGTGCCTAACGTCATGACCTGAATTTATGACCCTGCCCCTTTTTCTCTATCTGACCTCATGACACCGCCCCCTTTTTCAGTTGTCGGCCCGTGACGTCATGATGGAGGTTGCGGAGTTCCGTTCCGCCCCCCGTTCCGCCCTCCCCGCCTTCCTCCGTCCCTCCAATGCCACCCAAAGGCAGAAGAGACAGGCCGCCGGCGCCGGATGTCAGGGTGAGAAACCAATTAATCGATATGTATCTTTATCTGTGTATTGGAATTTAAGAGGGCGAGAAATCAATCAATCGATATGTATCGGTATCGTGTCGAAGTTTCCTGATTGAATTTTATGTAATATGTGTAATAACCACAGTTCTTGGTGAAATTTTTTAGGGGGTAGCTCACGGGGTTTTGGAGATTTTGCCACCGCTTCCGAACACAGCTGAGAGAGAAAAATATGCCTTGCCTCGAAAGAAAATTATTGTATTTTGGTCAACTTATCGACATCGCAAACGAATATTTTTCCTACCTGAAGTTACATTTGACTTTCAGGATGCTGTCTGCCCGGTATGCCCGGACCCGACGGACCACCCGGAAGAAACGGAATTCCCGGCAGACCGGGAGCCCCCGGAGCACCCGGATTCCCCGGAAGACCTCCCGCGTTAGTTTTATCATCTTTAAAGAGTGCGAAGGGAAAAAAAATAAAAAAAATGGAAGGGGAAATGAAAATGACTATAAAAGAGAGATAGGAGTAAAAATGTAACGATATACATCAAAAGTGATAACGCAACTAACACATCGCCATTGAACATGTGATCTGCCAAATTGTTCTTCATGAATCGCAGAAAAAAATGGTTTTGCTCGAAATTCTTGTTTGCTTGCTTTCTTATATTCCTAATTTTAGAGTCTGTGAAGAAGTCACCGAGCCCCCCTGCAACCCCTGCCCACCCGGAGAACCCGGACCACCCGGACCCAACGGAGACGCCGGTTAGTACTTTCAACTCAGATATGTAAACACAATATGAGGATGAACACAGCTGAGTTGTAGTTTTGGTTCGAAACATACCATAATTCACGAAGTCGTTCTTTTTCCTGTTTTCACCACGTAGAGGTCTCTTCAGTGTTTATCTTGCCAGAAGGGAGCGTACCCAAAGTGTAGTGATCAATGTACACAGCGAACATTACAAATTACTCCGCGGAATCAAAGTGAAGAACGGCATGCCGCCATCTGGATCAAAAGAAACCAGTATTTTATGCAATTTGGTTCAAATGTCTAATCGATATTGCGCAAAAACTCAACTGAAAACAGGAGAGACGAATTTGTTGCAAGATCGCCCAGAAGTTATTCTCCCTGTAGTTTTATAGAAGTGCACGGCACAAACTGTGCTTTTTCCAGGCAGCCCCGGTCAGCCCGGTCACCCAGGAAGAAACGGAAACGACGGACCTCCCGGACCACAGGGTATGCCATTCCAATGCTTTTGGCATGTAGTATCAGCCGACTGTAGGACGTATTATCAAACATTACGACGTTCTGAGCACATTCTCTCGATTTTTCCTAGTACATCCTGATAGCTGTCATTTAAGTGACTTAAGTTATTGATTGAATCAATTATGAACGATTGAGGGACGATAGACACCTAGAAATGGAAGTAGATTCAATATTTGGGTGAGAATTAGTTAGGTTCAAGCTCTGAACCACATATTACAACATTCGATATTCATAATTTAATGAGAAGTACCTTGCGAGCGATTATGAGTATTGATGGTGTTTTCTGACCTTCTTTTCCTTGCAGGACCCCCCGGACCTCCCGGAACCCCCGGAGAGCCCGGCAGAGACGGACCCCGCGGAGAGCAGGGAAGACCCGCCTTCTCCACCCCCGCCATCCCCGGAGACCCGGGAACACCCGGAGAGCCCGGACCACCCGGACTTCCCGGAGACCCGGGACAGGCCGGTACGTTCTGTTTACAAGTATTTTCGCAAGACGTGAAAATTATAACTACTTTTCACGAAAATTACTGAATGTTAGAATTTTTAGTTAGAAAGCACGTAAGAATTAGAGGAGACCCAATCATCCCGGAAACCCGTCTGGTACGTTTGGCTTCAATTTGATCGAATATTCATTAAACAACGTATAATGAAGAGCTGGAGGTATCAGTGTATAGTTCAACTCTGAGTTCAACGATCCTCGTGGAAATCGATCTTAAGCTTTGCTACGGTGCCTTACCTCTATATTCCATGACCAAGATTTATCCTTCTTCAGTTTCTATATAACAGTTATGGATTGATTTCAGGTCGTCCCGGATCGGACGGTCTTCCCGGACCTCAGGGTCCCCCCGGCCCTCCCGGACCCCAGGGACAGCCCGGAGACCTCGGACCAGCCGGTCAGCCCGGACAACCCGGACCCCAGGGAGAGAGAGGTACGTACAGCAGACAATCAATGTGATGTCACGTAGTACAGAAGAAAGAAGTCACAAAAACTATTAAAAAACGGGTTAAAAACCCTTGGCTAGTTGAAAACTGCCTGAAATTTCCGGAAGTCCTACTTTAGCTGTGTTCGTGCTGATGAAACGGACTGTAGTATAGGGCATTGTCACCAGTCTTACCTGTTTTTTTGAAAAAGATAGCATGGAGGTTCTTCTGAAAAAAAAACAAACAAACACTGTCATTCTATTTGCTGTTTTCTAGTTTGTCTGTTTCGTTGAAAATTGAAAGCTCTGAGTACGTATGCTAGAAGATCCCGGCACCTTTATCCCATCCTGCGTTTCTCGCTCTGCCTCACTGTTTCTCGTCTCTTACATCCCAGATGTAAGGGATGTACATGTAAGAGCAGAGAAATAGCGTATGTTTGAGGAGACGCAGGATGGGATGAAAGAGCCGAGATCTTCTAGCATACGTACTCTGCTATGTTTATAGACCGAACTACAAGCTACACCTTTTTAATACTCCAACCTTCTTAATTCCAGGAATCTGCCCCAAGTACTGTGCCCTCGACGGGGGAATTTTCTTCGAAGACGGAACTCGGCGCTAAATTTCTACAGATTTCTATCCTTCTTTCTTTCCATTGTCTGTCACATACTTTTCGACTCTAAACACAGATTATTTTATAGTTTTTCACAAAAAGCTTTTATCGTTCACGTTTTCACTGTTTTGTATGCTAAATTTTTCTACTTTCAAAGTTTTCGCCGTATTACTAACGTAAATTTCTGTTTTTCGTTTTCCAAATGGGTTGTATTCAATGATTGTAAGAGAAATAGTCTTTCTATGTATTATTCATAAATAACTACGGTGTAATTTCTGTTCGCCGTGGAGGGTTTTTGGTCTTGAGCCGGCCAACTTCAATTAATATTGGATGTTCTCTGCGTCTCTCTGATCTGCCCGCTCTCTCGTCCACTCGTCAGAGAAAATGAGGCAGTGTGTATAAGGAGAGACGCAGACACTATCCTTGTTAGAGGAACGTGCTCGATCATGTATCATTGTCCCAAATGTATATAATAAACACTTATTTGGTCATCACGTGTAGAGTATTGACACGCGAAAACACGTGAAAAGTATTGACTGTTCACTAATCAACTTATTGTAGAAAAAAGTTGTAGATCACTGTAGTTTTTGAACGTGTGCTGTGTTACTTTTACAGAGAATACGATCATACTTGAACGTCTTACTGTAGCAGTCAAAGAACGTATGAAGCACACTTTATTATAGAAAGTTGTCAAGAGCTGAGAAAAGTTTCGTACCACTTTAACTATGTTGGGTTTTAACCACTAACAACCACACAGTTATTCCCTTTATGTACTATTGATCCAAAGTAAAAGATCACACTTTGTCTTCGACAACTAGATACTTATAAAGGAAGATTATTGTACAATTTAGACAGTTGTTTGATAATTCTGCTGTGTTTAAAAACAAACCTCAGTTTCAGTTATCCACTAAACGTACTATCGTTCCAAAACGAAAAATCACATTTTGTCTTCGACAAAAGATTACTTATAAAGGGTAGTAGTGGTGAAAATATATTGTACTATATAGATAGGTGTCTGTCTACTATCGTGCACTTGTAATGCACCTTCAGAGTATATAAGACGGGGGACGTCAATGTTATCATTCTGATCCGTACGGTACTATTTGTTCTATACACTCTCTCTCCTCTTTGTCTCCCTGTCTAGCGCTCTCTTCCTCCCTCTCTCTCTCCTTTCTTTATCGCTTTCTCTCATATCTCTCGCCTTCCATTTCCCACCTCCCCCCTCCCGTATCTCTCTCCCTTTCTCCCTCTCTATCTCTACCCTATCTTCTCTCTCTACCCCCTATCTGTCTTCTTTCTCTCGCTCTCTCGCTCTCTCTCTCTCTCTCTCTCCCTCCCTCTCACCCTCTCTCTTTCTCTCGCCCTATCTCTCTCTCTCTCTCTATCTCTCTCTCCCTCTCTCTCTCCATTCCCTCATACCACATGTCCTCTGTTCCTCCCACATTCCTTCATCGAAAGCCACATGCTTCTTTTCTATTTGCTCGTGATTTCCGTATAAATAGAGATCTGGCGAGCATGAACAAAGTTACACTTCTCACCTCAGCTTGTACAATATAACAGCTGGTAATTTGTAACATTTGTAAAAGTACCCTTCTTTTCCGTTTTGGAGAGATTGTCAGTTTCACAACTGACCATTTAGAACAATTGAAACAATATTGTCTTTTTTCTGTTCTAGAACAACATTGTTAACTACCAAATAACAGTAAAGGTGTGAAACTCAAACTTTATCCCTCCGTTAAACATATTTTCACACTCTCACATGTGAGTCATGCAATATACTGAAACTAAAAAGTAGTGCTGTACCGAACATAACGAAATGGGAACTTTTCAAAGGGTACGTTGAAAGTTTCTGATGTGTTTTACACGTTTTACGTGTTATTTCACAATCGGGATAGGTTTCAACATTTCTTTTGTCGAATTGATTGAAAAATGCCGCCAGTTGCTCAAACAATAGACAGCTGTCTGGGTCCTCTGTTATCAAAGCCGTATAATTTTATTCAGAGCATTACATAATATAATTACAAAATTCACAAGATCGCACAAGGACTGTTCTTTCCCCTCTCTCTCTCTCTCTCTCTCTCTCTCTCTCTCTCTAACTCTCTCTCTATCTCTCCCCTTTTTCTCTATCTCTCTTTCTCTGTTATCGGACTTCCCTTTGTTTTTGTTATTTGCAATGTAGATAACACGGGTAAACCGTCTGGTGCACTTTAAAGGAACGGTATCCGATAGTCCTTATCAGCCCTATGTGGAGGCGTACAGTATTTATTTAGTTTATATTGTTTTGCAATGAAAACTTCGAATTTAGAGAATATGATTGTGAATACATGTTATTCATTATTATACTTAAAGGCAAGGCCAAATCTGATTTATAGTTGGATCTGACAGTTTTTGACATAATAGTTTTTGAACTAGTCCAAATTGTCGGGGTCAGACTACCAACATATCATAGCGAAACAAGGTGTACGTTTTTGTCCTCCTTGCCTAGAGCAAACCCTCAATATTGCTTTGATTTCTGGTTTCCCACCTTCTCTGAGGTCTCCCCCGGTGTAATCTCAACTGGGGAACCCCCCCCCCCCCCCCCCCCCCCCCCCCCGTCGAGGTAGCGGGTCAACCCCCAATATCGCGACCCGACGCTATGATCAAAAATCAAACCCTATTGGCACGGCTTCGGTATTTCAGAAAAAAGGTATTGGATACATCTCAATCTATGAAAATGCAGGATCGATTACGGTTTGTAGTTTGACGTCCACACACATAACGAATCTCGTCTTCCGACCGAAACCTTGCGGGATCTTACTACAAGCACAGCATAACATAACAAGATGTAAGTTTGTGCCTTCCTTGCCTACAGCGAACCCTATACAAGGAAGGGAGGGGGGGGGGGGTTGATTTTCGGTTTCCCGCCCTCTCTGAGGTCTCCCCCGGTGTAATTTCAATTGGGGAACCCCCCCCCCCCTCGGGGTCGCGGGTCAACCCCCTTAATATATCGCGACCCGACGCCATGACCAAAAATCAAACCCTATTGGCACGGCTTTGGTATTTCAGAAAAAAGATATTGGATACATCTCAATCTATGAAAATGCAGGATCGATTACGGTTTGTAGTTTGACGTCCACACACATAACGAATCTCGTATTCCGACCAAAACCTTGCGGGATCATACTACAAGCACAGCATAACATAACAAGATGTAAGTGTTTGCCCTCCTTGCCTACAGCGAACCCTATACAAGGGAGAGGGGGGGGGGTTGATTTTCGGTTTCCCACCCTCTCTGAGGTCTCCCCCAGTGTAATCTCAACTGGGGACCCCCCCCCCCTCGGGTCAACCCCCAATATCGCGACCCGACCCTCTGATCAAAAACCAAACTATCGTTTCGGTATTGTAGAAAATGATTGTGGATCAATCTCAATATATTTAATTGCTAAACCAATTACGCTTTGTATTTTGACGTCCACACATGAAAAAATTTCGTATTCCGACCAAAATGTAGTGGGATCAAACACATGATAATATAATAAACTGTTCAATTCCTGCCTTACTTGCCTAGAGCAAACGCTATACAAGGGGGGGGGGGGGGGTTGATTTTCGGTTTCCCGCCCTCTCTGAGGTCTCCCCCGGTGTAATCTCAACTGGGGAACCCCCCCCCCCCGTTGGGGTCGCGGGTCAACCCCCAATATATCGCCCCGACGCCATGATCAAAAATCAAACCCTATTGGCACGGCTTCGGTATTTCAGAAAAAAGTATTGGATACATCTCAATCTATGAAAATGCAGGATCGATTACGGTTTGTAGTTTGACGTCCACACACATAACGAATCTCGTATTCCGACCGAAACCTTGCGGGATCATACTACAAGCACAGCATAACATAACAAGATGTAAGTTTGTGCCTTCCTTCCCTACAGCGAACCCTATACAAGGGAGAGGGGGGGGGGGTTGATTTTCGGTTTCTCGCCCTCTCTGAGGTCTCCCCCGGTGTAATCTCAACTGGGGAACCCCCCCCCCCCCCCCCCCGTTGGGGTCGCGGGTCAACCCCCAATATATCGCCCCGACGCCATGATCAAAAATCAAACCCTATTGGCACGGTTCTGCGTAAACAATCATACAGATCGTGCAGAATGAAAGATTTGGAAAGTCTTGTTTTATACACTTTAATGTTTTGTCAGAGTGGAAGATAAATATAACTCGTGTATGAGTCGAAGCAATACAGATATCGAGTTTTCAGCCCTTAAATAGTTATAAAATGCTTGTTTTCGTCATACACGTTGCACCTTTGAGAAATAGTTGTCCATCAATTTACCAAACCGCGTTTATGAAATTTTTATACTTTTTTCCACAAGTACGTGGTCTGCTACAGTATGAAACTGAAAACTGCACTCAGCCTCATAGTAGTGCTCATACAGTAAAGATTACGTTACACTATCCCGTGACTATTTACGTGACTATTTACCACCTCTCAACTGAAAGAAATTACCGGAAGGTTTGCCCCAAAACTAATGTTTTTCTTCTCGACGTTTTGCCGCTATATCTAAACAGTCGTTCGTACATTCCCGTACGATCATGTATGACTATTTCTAAAACACTTTTCCGTATTAATAATGTTATGAATAATCAGTTTGAAATGCACCGCGCGCGCGTTGCACCGTGCACGTGCTTTTCCCGTGAAGAGGTCAATAATTCAAATGTGGTGGGGACTGTTAGCTCCGCCCACTCACCATTCATACAATGTTAGTGCACAAGCACCGGCGGTTGCTCTGTCTGCTTATATTTACATACTATACTATATTATAAAAGTAATAGTTTATTTTTCATATGTTTTCTAGAACTAAACCTCTCTTACAGTATCAGCTCACTTTACACCAAACTTTATAACCACTTTTTTATGTATAAAACCTAATTTTTATGAATCTCGAAAGGTCTGCTGCTCTATTCATTTCATTTTCCGCACCAATTCACTGATCTAACCCACCTCTCCAAGTTTTATTGAATGTTCTTTCGAATGATGAGATTTGAATGTTCTTTTGAACATTAAAGAAGGACGATTATGTGGTCCAATCGCAACTCTTCAGTCCTTTAAACCGCAATATATTTTTCAATTGCAGTTTAAAGGACCGATGTAACGGGATTGGTCCACATAATCGTCCTTCTTTAAACTATCTATGATCAATAGAATTTACATCTTACTCTTGTGCAGCCACTTGTTTGGACATCTTGTTATTACATTCACTTTTGTTGCGGTCTCATTAATATTTCTTAGTTCGTAAAGGGTATAACCTGCGTTTCTGGTAACCTAACGGGTTTGGTAACCCTTTTCAGGTCATCTTAGTAGGTTACAAAAAAAATTGCTTTCTCGTGTAACCTTAACCAGTTGGGGTACCGACACTTGCCGTTTACTGTACCCAAATGTTGCAGGTCCCTTCCGAAATATGGCATCTGAGCAGAGTTTTTGGGCGGCCGCCAAGAATTTCCTCTCCTTCTCAGCCCCGGCTCCCGCCGCTACACCGACCGCCATCAATCAATATTCAGGTAGCATATTTATATTGTATTGATGTTATACAAACTATTTATGAATTGAGGTGGAGCAGGGAAATAGTGTGTTATTGAGGAGAGTGCAGAGCAGATAGCTCTGCAAATCTCATGTGGGTTTTGTGAATACGGCCACGAGTCCATTCACAGAAATCACAACTGCAAAAACGAGAGAGCATTGATACTGGCGAGACGCAGACAGCGTCTGCCTCTCTCTATTCTACATGCTCTCTCGTCGAAAATAGGCCAGCAGGCTGGTAATTGTGTGAGCAGATGGTTGGGCTACATTTGTATTCGTGAATTTGTCAAGTGTACAAACTTTGTTTGAAAAGTACTCATCTGATCTAAAGAGCAAATCTGAAACTATAAACTATAACACACGATCCTCCTTTTCGATGATTCTAGACCATCAGAATATCTGAACTGAACGTTCAGTTTCCGAAATGTATCCCAATCTATGGAAAAGTAACACAACACTGAAGTTGACTACATTGGCGCTCTAAGAGGTTTCAACCTGCTAGCGTTTGTAGTTTGATGCATATGTCTCTGATCAAAAAACCTTCAGTTATGATGTGCTTCAAGAACAACACTACAATGTCAACCTAAAGTAAATGAGTTGTTTTCTACAATAAGAGGTGAAAGTATAGTAAATGTGTCGTTTTCTAACTTGTTTTATATCTACTTTTTCAGAAAAATCTGCCGAGATCAGCAAGAAGGTGCCAGCCATCTTCGAGCAACAACGACGAGCCTCCAAAGTTAACTCTGACAACTACTTCCTCTATTCCTTCGGATCAATCAATATGCCGTGACCTCGTCAATCGATACCGTTTCTATTTTGACCTCCTATTCTGCTAGCATCTATCTCATAGACCGTCTGCTCGAGCAATACTTTTAGATCTCATTCATATCGACTTTTGTTGATTGCATTTGGCATTATATTTACTTATATGACAGAGATATTGTACGCAGTACCTATTCAGAATAAATATGTGCAGCCTTTTGTTTTAGTTAATAATGAATATAAACAATCATACTTCGAGGCAAGTTTGCGAGCATGTTTTTGAATATTTTCTCGTTGTGAATGGTAAGAAAGCAGTCAAACGTTGGAATGCAGCTTTTTTCTAGCGAAACAATGTGGAAACGATCAAATGAACGGTTCCAAGAAAACCTCGAGTATCAAAACGTTTTTCCCCAACCAGTGTTCTACTTTATCCCCTAAAACTTGACAGCGTTGACCAAAATATTAAATTTGCTAATTTCCATGAAAAAATCTGCCAAAGAATGGCTCAAACTATAGCTCTATCAAAATTACACGTGTGAAAGTTGTAGTGCGTCTAGAAAATGTTGTAGAAGGGTGACAATTGACTCTGTACCGAACATATTTGTCACAACTTTTCCATTTCTATATTGAACGAAACTCGACAAAGAGCGAAAGATTTACAAGAAACCACAAATTACGTACAATGTGAACATGTTTACACAACAAATGGCAATACATACTTCAATTACTCCAGATATTAGAGAAAGGCTGCTCCAGCTCACTGGTCCTGCTCCAACTCGATTCCACCTTCTTCTATGACTTCCTTCAGATCATTCAGCTGTTCCTCGGTTTCTCGCAATTCCGATATCGATTGATCCAGCGAAAATGACAACTGGAACAGACATCTGTCAACTAGGGTTGTACTTTGTCCAAACTGAACTCGAAACTCGATTTGTCCAAAACCATAGATGTTAAACGTACTCGAAGAAAACTGCACTATACTTACTAAAAAGGAACCTGCTATCGAACTATATATACCGGACTGTTGCGTTCATCAAAATAAGGCTTATTTTATGGGTGACCTTCCCAATAAAACCCAACCATACTATACTGAAAACAAAATTGTTTCTCGAATTGATAATATCAAATGTATTTGCATCGGTTTGGAGCAAACTAATCAATTTTTACTAACTTTCGGCTATTTGGAAACATAAATACTAGAGAATGGTACCAACCGAGAGGCTTATGTCCAGCTGATTTTCAATTTCCTTCTCGTATTCCTCTGCCAATGACCTCAGGTAATTCGTGGTCACTTTTTCCGACTCCAAATCCTGAAAAAATGGAAATTCATGAGGCGGTATTCAAAATGAGGGAAAGATGCAAACATAGTTTTTTTTTCCTAAAAAAAGTCTTCACCAAACCTGGAAGTGCTGAGAAATTGGAATGCAGAATAACAGAATTGGGGCTTCATGTTCCCTACATATTCATCATACCTTTCTTCGCCGCGGGTAAATAATTGAAAAGCTCTACGAATTTCGTAACAACCGCCAAAAATGAGAAGGCCTAAAAGGTATTGTTCAGAACATACTTTTGAACTATTGACAGAGTATTTCTGTCCTCCCCGCTTGGGGGGTTGGTGTAGTAACTACCGCGAGTTTCGTGACTATGGCTACAGTTAAGTCTGTAACCTACAGTAGTTGAAGAACCCTTTCTCACCTCAGCCGTGACGTCACTGGCTCCGCCCACTGCGCTGACTTCTGTCTGAGCAGACGAGCAGCTCGTCTGGAAATGAGACAATATCATATCAGGGATTTCCTGAATAGCGATTTTCCATTAAGGTTCGACTCAAACTGGTGAACTTGGCTGAATAGCGGAAAAAGTTGAGTTGAACCCATCTCATTTCCTGCAAAACCTAGGAAAAGTTGATCTTATTTCACGAATTGAACTCATTTTTCCCGCACTGATATCAGAAAAGGCATCTTTTGTGAATATTAGTCACTCCTAGTACCACATGTTTAAATAAAGTCCAACAATAGTTCGAAAACGTACCTCAGCGACGGGAGTTTGTGTTGTATTCTCCTTATTTTCCTCACAGCTAGCCAGGGGACATGGGGAGATGACCGGCGTTTTGAGAAGAATCTGGAACAAATCAATTAATACTCTAAACTTGAATGATGTTGATATACCACACGTAACGAAAAAAGCCAGGATCTGCATGTCGCGCGACTATAAACTACAAATGGTATGCTCACGTCTTAATGGGATCCTATCACGGAAACTGTTCTATACATGGTGTCCCAGTACAGACTACAGTGCTGGTCACCCTAAACTTTTTGCCAGATTTCTCGAAGGGGCCGAATAGTTTCTGTTGAGTAAAGCGCGATTCTCTTCGTATTCGAGGTATCTACAACACTATAACCTGAAGCACATAATCGTCCTGCTTTAAAGACATGTAATCTTGTCAAAATATCTCTGAGAAGAGAGAAAGAAACTAAATGAGCGTTGTAATTTATAGTAATCGTCTCTGAGCAGTAGCATAAGTGTTGTTGTCAACACAAACTGAATGAAAATCAGGTGTTTTATTTGGAAAACCAGGTTGCGACTGTTGTTGAAGTTAGGGTAAATCAGGGAATTATGGTAGTCCCAATTATAGGAAAAACGGTTGATTCAATCGATCATACAACAAAGTCGTCATACGTTTGAGCAGTATGTAATGCTACTCACCTTTCCGGGCAACGTGGCCGACCCGCCGATGTCCTTCTTCAGTTGCAATTGGGAGAGGGCCGGGCTGTTGCTCGACACACTCTTCAGGCCCACTCGCACCGAACTCGACATATTTACTGCAAATAGAGAAGAATACTAAAGAAATCATTTCAATTATAAAAGTTTTGGTGTTGAAAAGTGGTATGTTTCTCTCAACCTAATGCGTAATCACTTCAAACAAGCATAAAACTAATTCACTTCAAATTACGCTGATTTGAAACATTTCTACAGAATACGGAATCGCGCCGACGATGATTTGCACACATATATCACAAAAACGGAAACCCCAAACAAACAAGAATTCAACGGCTAGCTACCGAGAAACAAATAAAACTATAAAAGAAATTGAATATTGAAAATTTATAATACATTGAACGATCAGTGTGCATTGAGAAAAGGCCCGAAAGACAGTGATGTCAAAAATACATCCCTGACACTGTGAAAAAGTGAATAAGAATAAATTTCAAGAACAACTACACAAAACATAACAACGTTAACGTTCATATTGGACTAACTAGTGCGAAAACCAAAATAGTTATAGTACAGAGATCACAGAGAGAAAGAGAGGAAGGGAGAGAAGTAGATAAACACATTACCAAACCATGGGCAGGTTAAAAAGAAAAAATATTTACTAACTGAGTGCTATCTGAATGAGAGAGAAAAGACCTCAAGAACATCCGCTTACCATTAGTGAGAAGAGACTATCTAGGAAAGTGCACATTAAATAATAAAACCGACCGACTGAATACTGATTACGTTGCAAATAATCGATCAAGGCATCGAGGAGAGGCAGATCATAAAGTAATCAATAAATCGATGATCTTATTTGATGACGTCATTCGTCAGATTCGGTCTCTTCTTGTGCTTCTAGAGCGGCGGCGGCTAGGGTGAAGAGACGTTCGTATTCGGCAGAAACTTCCTTTTTCTTCTCTTCTGTGGAGCGAATTTGCTCCTCCAACTGAAAGGCATCAATATAGAACGAATAAATCAATATCTTCCGTTTATATGAAGTGATTATAAACTTTGAAGAAAGATAATAACAACTCATTCATAGTACATTGTACACTTGGTGCTTTGCACAACGTGAAACTACTGAAATAACCATACTGTTTATGAAAGGAGGACGATTATGTGGTCCAATCGAAACGCTTCAGTCCTTTAAACCACAATACATTTTTAAATTACAATTCAAAGGACTGATGTCACGGGATTGGTCCACATAATCGTCTTTCTTTAACACTTGACGCGCTGCCAACCAGTGGGAATAATGACGAGGGCTATACCTCCTGATTCTGTCTCCTTGTCCGTTCCAACTGAGCCTTTTTCATGTCGGCGACTGCCTGCCAGAAGACATGGTCGGCGTCCTTGTTTTCCTCTTCTTCTATCACATGATCGGCTGATATGCTCAATGTAGTTCCTTGGACCGCATCCAGAAATGCTAACTGAAAAAAATTCACCAGTTAGAGTTGGAAGTTATCCCGCTTCCTCAAAGTTCCATAGAAAAGAAATACAATATGATATAACATACGTGAGGTAAGTTTGTTGCCCATAGAAATTGATTAAAAATCGGGTGTTTCATTTGGGCAAACAGAATACGTGGTGGAAGAACTTTTCACCAGAAAACAGATAAGTGCGACTATTTAATAAAACTAGGATGGTTCAAAATCTCGATTCGAAAGAAAAGCGGGTGATTCATTGAAGAATCTGATAAAGTCGTCTTACGTTTGTGATGTAAAAACTAATGTTTCAAGCTCGATCTCACCATACATCATTCCTCACTCACCACAGATTTATAGAACCACTAATGCAGCACAACCACAAACGGAGACATTTTCTTCTACACTCACTGCTTCTTTTTACGGATCGTGTTTAGGGACTACGAACTACACAAAACGCACTTCAGTTTGAACCTCCATGTCATGCTTCTCCACGGGTTTCGTCGCCGTGGACAACGAAGAATCATCGAACACCGTGAAAGAATCCGATTTGGCGGACGACTGAGAGAACTTCCGAGCTAGTGACAACATTTGAGATCTGAAGCAATTGAAACATATTTATGGGAACCAATCGACTCGAAAGTCCAAAGTCATACTGTTTTTCAGTGACCAAATTGAAAAGGAGGCCAAGTGGCTTTCTCGCATAGACCTGAACTCGTGATATGATAGAATCAACAAGGCAATGTGGTCGAAAAACAGGTGAACCTCCCGAACCCAGTTTTCCACACCACGAAAATGTAAAAAACCGGCGAGTACTCTGGTGGCGAGGAGATGCAAAAAGAAGATGTTAAGGTATGCTCTGTTAACACGGTAACCGGTAAAGGCGGTTATGTGTTGAGTGCAACTCGAATTTCAGGTGGCAGTGAAAAATAATAAAAAAAGATTTGAGAAAAGAGCAGAGCTCTGTTGTCGGAACCGCCTGAATGCTCCCTAAGCAAGGCACCGTCAAGAATTGACGAGATGAATCACAGATGAACAAAACAAAACAATTTAAAATAGTGAAATTGATAATAAAAAACAGCACGTGCTGTTTTATTTTGTGCACCTACCTGCCGGACGCTGCGTTTGAATATTACATGTTCGCGGCAAAATTGGCAATGGAGCGCGGGAGCGGCCATCAGAGCAGGCTTAACTGTTTATCTTTTTATTCGTTTTTTTTCGGTTTTTCAAGTTTTATTTTATAAGTTTGATTCATTATCGCCCCGGTTTTGATCTCGCATAGGCTATTTATCGAGATTCGCAATATAATCTGTTTCTCTCTAATGAAAAAAGTGCATTCCTTCTCATTTCGGGGTTTAAATATTCATTTCAGGAATAACATCTCACAAAAAATGTAAACAAACGAACACACATAAACCGATGGTGTTAGTTTAATTTTTGTCGTGAAATTATCTTCAGCAAGGTGTGAAAAGTGTCGGTATGTTGCACCGCCGAATGTTGCATAGAATCTTCACTCCATATCATTGCATATTTTAGGATATTTGTGCCATTCTCAGGATTCAGGATAAGCAGATGTAAGCAGGCATATTTTCATTGGAAGGATAACCAAATACTGTGTTGTTCTGTTAATGTACCACCAGCTTTCTGGCAACCGGACCCTATAGTAAAAGTAGTCACCTGGCATACCACCTTGAAAAGTTCAACCTTAAATTTGTCAGGGGAGTTGCAATATTTCGCAACAATTTGATATCGAATTCCCAGAGTTTCATTAACCTTCTTCGCTAGCAAAGGCGCACGTGGGAGGTCATCGATTCTGTTGTGTGGGAGGTCATCACTCATCAGATACTTGTCACCTCCTAATACATCCTCATCATACCTAGGAAGAAAGTGTTTTAAACCATTTTTCATTGTTTACCGTATAGTGGAAGAGAAACCATTTGTGTTTAGTGTAAATTTTCAATAACTTTGTAGTTTGCTTGGTGATGCCATTCTCGCACATTGCACTTGAACTTATAAAACCTAGCATTTTTTGAAAAACGGTGTCGAAAGTATGTAGTTTGAACTAATTACAGTTTCGCAAACGTTTCAAAACAACGAGAAAACGCATGGTAGTTTCAACGTACGTACAAGGTATTCGGGCATAAGCGATACATAGTCATGTCATACTCCGGTAATGCGGTAGTGTTTTCCAAGTTATCAGTAAAGTACGAAAATCTGGCTCCCTTCTTTCCAAAATCAAAGGTGCCTATTTTCGATGCCAAACCATCAATTTTCACTTAATTACACATAGAAACGGGTTTGTTTTCGTGATGTAGTCAGTAGTCACACTCCACTGGTGTGTATACGAGCATGGACTGTGTGATGTAGTCTGATGAGTGGTTGTGTAGTTGTATTTCGGGGTAACACTGGTTCATGTTCAGAGAGAGCGAGAACCTCTCTCCGTCCCTGGGATGGGAGATAGTATGGGGATGAGGAGAGGCTCCTTCTGCTTGCAATAGTGCAGGGAGTGGGAGATTTCTGACCTTAGTGTCCACACAAAATGAGGAGACGCAAAGAAAGTACGGAGTGGAGGCCACAGGCATCTAGTCGAATCGATCACGAAATACCACTGCATTCTCGGAGGGCGCAGACCGGCAGACGATGGGGGAGAGAGCGTGTGAAGTTGGGGTGGCAGACGGCTAGATTGGCGAGAGAGCGGGAAATAGTGTGGCGGAGGGGGAGGGTGATTGGACGGGGCGGGCCTTGCTGGGGGTGTTTAGACGTCCATGCACACCCCCCTCTCGCGTCCCTACACCCTCACCTGCCTAGAGAGATACAGAGATCAAGACATTAGGCCCTCTTGAGGAAGGAAGAGAATATCGCTGCAAGGTATGTGAACGGACTGCGCCACACTGAGCCTGTCTCCCAAAGTTGAGCAAATTTGCCACATGCCGTGCAATGCGGACGGAAAACGTGCTAAAAAGTACCAAAACGGTGGCATATTTCGAAAAATATGATTTCCCGCACTTTTGTACATCGGGAATAGGTTTTGCGCTTGAAAATGGTCGAGTCTATCACACGATAAAGTATGGATTTTGAATTTCAGATCAGTGTTTTCTAATGAAGACATCCTATTTATCGAAAATTGTTTCGATAGCAAGTTTTTGTACAGATTGAGTCTGTACAGAAACCTATTCCAACGTCTTGAGATATTCCGGAAACATTTAGGTGTTGAGAAACTAAAGATAAGTTTGACTGTTTGACAAAGGCAGCCTAAACTTTTCTAAAACGTTACAGGCAAAAACCGACTGGAAACTTCAAACCTACACTCTAAGTTTGTGAATGAACCCCTAAGGCGTAATGGGACAGATACTTGACTGAATTATCTCTGACTAATTTGTTTACATCACATCTTCAAGCTACGTTAATATTGGGGAAGATCCATTAGCTAGCCAACTTTTGATCAAAGTTCCAGTAGTCCACGTGTAGAACTATGTAGAATAAAAGTTAGTTCTGGAGAAAAAATTTAGATGCTTGTTGTAGCGAGAAGCTAAGCAATGCATAATTCTAAGTAGCTACTTTATATTTTAAAAAAGGTCTAGAGGTTTCAACCTCACTCACACGTCTCACTCAGTGTATGCAAAAGAGAAATGTTGGCTAATCTACCAAAAGACGTTATAGGTTAAACGTCAACTTCATTTCTTATAATCATAAGTATTTGACAGTAAAAAAACCACAGATAGCCTCATGAAATTGGAGAGATTTCCCACCGCCAAGATTGTTTTCGGTGGGAATTATTGAATAATTTGTAGTTTGAACTTGTAATCCCCAAGGTCTCAGCGTTCTCAATACTTAGAAGAGAAACTACTGATAGTGATGATCCTTTTCAGTATACTCATGAAAAACGGAACTCAACAGGTTTCATGAATCAACATGTTTTCCATTTCTCTGATTTAAAAGTAAAGTTGGAGAGTTTTGTTTTTGTGCGTATCGCTGCCTGCCACTCTCCCAATCAATACACTGACAACACCTGCTTCTGTTCGTCTAATCTCTCCCGGTTCGGCATGCTGTCTCGCTGACAGCTCTGCGCCCTCCTCGTTTGCATTGTTCTCTCCTAAGTCGCGCCGCCTCTTGTCTCCCCTCCCACCACACTGTCTCGCCCACTTGTCTAGCCTCTCCTCGTTTGCCACGCTCTCTCGCCCAGCACGCTCGTTTGGCGCTCCTCCATCGACCCGCTATTTCCTATTCGGCGTCCCTCTCTTCCCTCCAAATCTCTTTCTTTCTCTCGTCCCTACCTCTCTCTCCTCTGTTTTTGGTGGGAAATCTTAATATTCAAATCCTGCTGCTCATGACCTATCTCTTTGTACTAAATATATCTGTGATTTGACCTAGGTTTTGCTAGTTTTTCTGGTTTATGCATCCTCAGCTTTTTAATTAGAGCAATTAATTCACTACTATTATTCTTGATCGTCTTTTTGAACTGTTCTCTTATAGGATGCGATTATATTTCGTCTAAAAATTATTATTATGAGCCCACGAACTTTTATTTTGTTCTTCTCATCGTTTTATAGTTTTCCGTTCGTTCGTTCCCTAATATACACTTTCACTTGTGTTTATCTATGGTATTTAGTTTCATGTTCCATTTTTAAACACGTTTGTCTCTTCTTGTCATTCTCATAATCTCATTTTACCCGAAGTTACTATTTTTACGCTTGTCTCTCTTTCAGTCGCGATGAATCAAAACTTGACCTACACCTACACGACGGATCCTCGCGGAAATCAGCAGCAGAGTCAGCAGGTAAACAATCTATTTTTGGTTTGCGGCTCTATTTTTAGTTCATATTCATACATCGTACTCTGTATTCCGGTCTTTTCTTATCTCTAGTACTGTAGTTCTAAATAATGGTGCACGGCTGAGTTTGTACTCAAGACTTTAGGTAGTGGTATAATATAAAAACAGTTTCTTTCAACTTTCGCTTACGAGTAGTTTCGAAGTTGGTAGTACGCATTGCCGATGTTACAATTGAAGATAGTACAAATCGAAACAGTACCAGCAGAGGAGTGCAGAGGCTGATAGTTTTTTTAAACGTTAACCCGTTATTTATTGCCTTCAAACTGAGGGATAGGAAGTTGAAACTCTACACCTACCATATGAGGTGAACTTAAGGATATTTTTCAATCAATAATTGATGTTCCTTGCTAATCAATAACCGATCAATACCCCTCTATTTCAGATGCGAGATCACCTGCAGGGTCTTTCGTTCCATCCTTCCTCGTACCAGACTAGTACCTACACAACAACCACCCCCTCCTTCCAACATCAGGCGGCCACCAATGCAGCCTTTCTACAGAGCAATGTGGTTAGTAGTTAGTGGATTGATCGTCCATGAACATCTTTAAAATCTTCTAGGTTGGTAGTTTGATTCCTGCTCAAAATGCAAAGAGCAATGTGTTTAGTAAATCTTGGTTTGGTTTCTAGTGATTCCCTATAGCTATAGTCGAAGAACTTTTTTCCTGTTCGGGAAAACGCGAATTTCTCTGATTGTTTTATTTCCTTTCTAGTTGTTAGTTAGAATATTTAATGGTTACAATTTCAGTTGCAATCAGTCCAACAGCAGAATCGAGCACAACAGCCACAGACAATTCGACTGACTCAGGATAATGAGGATAAGGTTGGTGCATTTTGGTCATTCACAAATCGTTTGGTACACGACGTCCTTTTTAGCAGATGGTGTTTTAGATTAACATATGTTCACACGTTGACATTAAGCTTAGAGAAGGAAATGCACCAAGTAACGTGTTCTGATCAAAGTTATCACATTTTATTGTTCCACAAGAATCATCTGAAACCTGTTGTAGAATTTTTCCCAGCTAAAAAGTAAGAGCCAGTAAAGTTCACATTTTGGCGCTGCGGAACAGCCGGACATGGTCAGTTGAATTCGTGTAAAATCAATATAATTGCTTATTCCAGCGAATAGCGTCTATGATGGAAACGTACTTCATCGAGCCAAATGCGTCTACTAGTACCTCATGGAACAATGCCGTCTCACATGCACAGAATGTACAGGTAGCTGGTTATAATTATCGTCAACTATTGTACTTTCAAGTCTTGGTTACCCAAAAAGCGAAAACAATGATGTAACTGAATAGCTCAAAATCATTCTTTGGCGGCAAAAATTGTGTTTGGCACCCTTTTATGAGCTTTACTCAGATTTGAGGCTTTTTTCTGGGTGAGTTTGGTCACCGCGCGTGACATACATACATCTGGATCTGATTATCACGACCATATGTCAAATAGTTAATAGTTAAATGCCATTTAGAATGCAATGAACGTGCGTGAACTCAAAAAGGTGTTTCTCCCATTTGGAGTGTTGCAAACAGTTGTTGGTTCCGAAAGTTAGAACACCAGTTGAGAAGTTCGTTTGGGCCTCTGTATTCTGTAATCACTGCAGGTTATTCATTGTATTCCATTATTATGTATATTCAGGTTTCCTCGCAGATTCAACCGCAGATCAGCTACACAAATGGAACTCTGGTGGCCACAACTGGAAATGTCAAGGTAGGTGCTAAACACTAGAATTGTACAATTATTTTTTCTACTACATTTAAAGTTTTAAACTCGATTTACAAGCCAGAAGGTGTAACTTCTGACTATAAACGAGGTTTTACTTTGATTTCGATCCCCAACATTCCTATGGATACCGGTATGGTTAGCTATTCTCAATGTCAAACCCTTAAACAGATTTACGATGGAAATGCGTAAATTTCGTGAATTGTAAGGAGAATGGTCCTATTTCTGTTCGAAATGAGATCGAGTTGATGATTTTGTTTGTGCAGGCAGTCCCTAAGATGGGCATCTCCGTGTCTCCGGATAAGACGGAAAAAGAACGACTGAAGAAGGCCAGACAGGCAGAGGCTGCCAGAATGAGGTGGGTGTTAATAGCTGAAATGATGATAATAATAAGAATAATATTTATGACATGAAATGCGTAACAGTACACGGATATAGAGAGGAGACACATGGTATATGCCGATGTTGCTGTTTGCAACCAAAATAACCAACTCTTGGTGTTTGGCAAATGGTTTGCGCGTCTTTACAACCAAACTGTCAAAATTATGCATTCTGTAGATGCACGGTCTCCTGGTTTATGCATTTCTGTCACTGTTTGATGCATACGTGGGAGACTTTGATGTCCACCGAATTTTATGGAAAATCGGTTTTTTATTTGGGCAACCAAACTAGAAAACAGGGTGGAAGCTCAACTTTTCATCAGTAAGGTGCGACGATTGGTGAAATTAGGGTAGGTGAGTTGAAAAAGAAAAGCGGATGATTCCAAAATCGAACAAAGTCGCCCTACGTTTGATTTGATGTTTTCGACGACGTTTGTCTTCAGATACCACCGTCTGACGGCGGAGGAGAAGCGGGAGCTGAATCTGAAGCGGACGTTGGCTCAGAAGCGGAAGAGACAACGGGAGAAGGAGCTGGAGGAACTTGACAGCATTCTCAGGGAAACCAACGATATTCAGGTGGGATATTCTGCTCATAATCAGAGAAACAGCAGAAGTGATCATTCAGCAAAACTTGGGATAATTGGACAATTTTGATGAGAATGAGGACATTTGTTGAGTCGACAAACTTTTTCTGGTTTCAGTAACAACGCGACACTTTTCTAGCGCACATTAGTGATCTGAGCCAGAATTCGCTAACCATATGAGAAATAATCGATTGGCTAGTGATTACGGGTGGGAGGTTACCGGAGGTTTTCTGGTCTAATTGTTATTTGAATGTGAAATAGTGAATCAATATCGAATGAAATTTGCACTGTTTCCATCTGTCTCCATGTTGCAGGAGGACCCGGACATCACGGAGCAGCTGCGCGAGAAGCGAATGCGTGCCAAGTGGGCGGAGGCGGCGCGTGCGCGATACGCGCGCATGACCCCCGACGAGCGACGCGCCCACAACAACAGAAGACGCATGCGACAGATGCAGAACGCCCTCGCTGCGGTCAAGGTGTGTTTCTGGTCTGAAATCTGCCCAACATGAAGTAATTTGGTCCAAGCCGTTTTTTTGCTCGTCCGAATCGCGAAAAATGGACTAGATTTTGGGCAAAATCGTGGTTTTTCACGTATCAAAATCGAAACTTTGTGAACTCTGTGAAGAATTGATACAGCTTACTGATGTTGATAGTTGGAACGCTTCTGTAAGGTATGGCAGAGGGTAGTGCAAAAGTTACTGTCTCTTTAACAATACGTCAGAGATCACCATAGCGGACAAGACAAGAATAGCTGATTTAGAATGTTAACGTTTACGGTCACTGATAGCTCGATATCTTTTCGATTTTTTGTTTGGCGTTTTCAAAAGGATACATGATTCTCGACCCTATGAATAAAATTGGATGTTGTTTGCTCCGCAGAAAGTATGGCTATCGATTTGTTCCAGGCTAGCTCAGATTTCTCTGGGTTGCAGGCCGTCACCACTGGAGATCCGTTGAAAGACGAAGAGGCCGTTAGACAACACATCAAGAACCAGAATGCGAAGAAGGCCGAGGCCGCCAGACAGAGGTAGGTCATTTTCTAGAAATGTGGTACGAGTAGGCAAAACAATTCATAAAACGGACTCTTTTGTCGACAATGACGGGAAAATTCGCATATTGACTGCCAGAAGGCCGAGGCTGCAAGACAGAGGTGTCAAAAATTGGAGTTCACTTTTTATTTTCAGAAATGTTGAGGATAATTCCCGATTTTTCTGAACATTCTCTATGTAACCTACTTCTTTGTCACCATTCAAATATCTCGTACGACTGCATCTTTTCCCGTTCCAGATACCATCGCATGACAGAGGAGGAGAAGCGAATGTACAACCAACGACGAACCGAGGCCTTCAGAAGACGACGCATGGAAGAGGTTTGGTTTACACTATTCGTTTTCGGCGAGGAATACTATTTAGGGTCACGTACGATGTACAGGTATCACGTAGTTTGTTTTACGCCTATGTGAGCAATAAAGGTAAGGTAGTTTGTACGAGGTGGCTAACAGTGGACTATATCAGTAAAGATTAGACTAGACGTGCCACTTCTGTTTGATAAATGAAGAGAAAAATATGGGAAAGGACATTTTACCCCATTCTGATTATAGGAGATGTTGTTGGCGATGCCAATTGGTCGTATAAACGGAGAGGCCCTGGACCGGGCACAACAGATTGTGGTCCGGAATGCGAAGAGGGCAGAGGCGGCGAGGGCAAGGTACCAGAGGATGACGCCCGATCAGAGGAAGGTTGGTGGGGAGAGAAAGATATGAAATAGGTTGATTACAACCAGTTCTTCAAGTAACCTTTATCTGTGTTTTTGTTCGTCTTTCTGAGGCTCACGTTACCTGGGTAGGGTAGGATGTAGGGTAACATAGAGTATATATGATGAAGTGGTCTCGGTTCTTTTCTTCCAAATGCCCAATTTGGTCAGGGAGGTCTGTTTGTGATTGTCCCATGCGCATAAGCTAAAACAAGTAACAGGTAGGGCGAATTCGAGGCGGTATTCCGGTATATTGCGTGAAATTGTCACCTATGATTTTTAAAGCCTTTATCTCCAGAGCTACAACCAGAAGCGCTATACTCCGAAGCGACGGGGCGACAGATCGAGTGGCGAGATTCTCGGGGGAGGACTCCCGCTGGCCAGTGCAAAGAAGGTGCGTGTTAGTTCTCAGAAACATTGTCAGTTTTTTGCGATTGGTCGCCTACAAAATCGAGAAGCAGGCGAGCAGAAAATGGTTTGACGTCGAGTCAAATACGACCCCCCTCCCCTTTCAAAAATGAAAAAAAGTTAAATTTCAACAAATAAACGGAAAATTTCGAGCGTACTTTCGTCTTGGTTGCCAAAAACGTGCAATTTTCAACAATTTTCAAGGGATTCAAAAGTTGGGGTCTCGACCAAATACACCTTTTTTGAAAAAGTACGTGAGTGGGACCCTGTGGAAATTGTGTGGATCCTTCAAAACCATGTGTTTTGTTTACCAGTTTGTTCAGAATAAGAAAATTTATTGAACGATGTAATTCAAGTATAGAAGAATGAGTATATTTAGACACCAAAAAACGCAATATAGACCAAATAAAAAGAACTAAACACGCCATTTTGTTTACCAGTTGATTTGCAGGAGGACATGGATGCGCTGTCTTCTCTGGAAAGAGATGTGATGAAACGAACGCAGCAGGCACAACAGGTATGTTTTCTGAAAGTATCTTTGTTACTTTCTTCTTTTTCACATTATTCTTTTTGTGATCTATTCCCTTTTCGGGATCTATTCGGAAAACAGGCTATTCGTTTTGGTATTTTTTTTGATTTTTTTTGCTATTTTACTCGATGAAACTTTTATTTCTGAGAATAGTTCAACTTACGATGTTCGATTTCAGGCTCTGATGCGCCAGGGTCAGCGCGTGGGCCCCTCTGGTCCGGCGACCCCGGGACCCCAAGGGGGCGGGGCCAATCAGACGGGGGGCGGAGCCTCGGGTTCTGGCGGCGGCGGAACCTACATCATTCAACAGTCGGCCAATCAGACGAGTCATATGGCACCGCAGCAGGTATTTTCAGTCTACCATTAGTTTTCGAAGTGGATTAAGAGTTGATCATAGGATGCAGGTCATGTGACTCTTTTTTAGGGGGTGGGCGTCAAATTTTTCTTTTCCCGACTTTTTATTGAGAGTCAGTTAGTCAGTAAATTCGTCATGAAACAGCAACGTTGTCTGATGTGGTTTTGAGAAAAGGAGACTTTCGCTCGAAGAGTACCATAACAGATGACAACCGCAGATAGATGACTAAAAGTTTGTATACCCAGTAATAAAACGATAAATGTTGTATGTCTTTTGTTTGTCAACTGTACTAATTGTGATTATTTTTCAGCAAGTGGTTCACGTGACCCATCAGATGCCTTTGCAATCGCAGCAGAGCGGATCTCAACACTCCATTATTGGTCAACAACAGCAGCAACAGGTTAGTGAAGATGCCACATTTAGAAATTATTTTTCGACAATTCGACTGAATAATCAGAAACAGGAACCACCAAGTGTCGCAGAACAGCAGTCAGATCACGTGACCCCTTCAAAACTGTGTTTTCCACTCATGTGTAATCAGGAACACTGTGGGAG
This sequence comes from Litoditis marina, assembly GCA_964036275.1. NCBI lineage: Eukaryota > Metazoa > Nematoda > Chromadorea > Rhabditida > Rhabditidae > Litoditis > Litoditis marina. The sequence continues at coordinate 21,569,458 of OZ038435.1, read as the reverse complement.
TAGCGGTAGAACCTCCCCCCCCCCCCCCCCCCACCCCGATAATGTGTTACCGCTCTTTTCAAATTTGTAGTTTGATTCTAATCTCTGTCTTTTCAGTCGTTCCAAGGTCTTCCGACTTCACAGTCTGGTCATCAGATCGTTGTACATCATCAGACACCGGCTCACCAGGTAATCACTTGTTCAGGGAAATTTCTATTAAGAAAAAGCTATTTTAAATTGCTTATTGGACGGGGAAAAGATGAACGCTACAACTAATCAATCTTTTGATTGGTCGCTCTGGTTTTACGATGTATTCTGTGCTATACGCTAACCTAAATGCGGTTGTGTAAGTGCGAAACACGGTTAGTTGTACTTATAACTGTGAAAATAGGGGAAAGTAAATGATAGTATAACACCTAGAATAATGGAATGTATTAAAAATAGTATACTTATTCTCTTTTCAGGTGACCTACAGCGGAAATGGAAGCATGATGATGAACGGTGGTCAACAGCAACATGTTCAGCAACAGCAGCAAGTAATCAACCCATACGGCGCACCGCAGCAGCGGAATTAAGGAAAATGTGGGCGGAGCTTAGTATTTAGTGTGGGTCGATTATTACCATTTGGCCGAATCCGTTGCCAATTCCTTGTTTTGTCAGGTTTTTTGTATAACATGCACCAAATCGCCAACTTTTTGTTTTGTAGTGCTCTCAGAATGTTTGGAAAAATGATTTGATGCATGTTTCTTGTCGACTAGGAAGTTTTCTTGGTTGTTACCTTTCGTTATAGCATCTATCTTTGTATCTGACTCCTCATTTTATCCCGCATTATTTTACTCGTCTTTTTGTATTGGAGTTAATGATTCCAAATTCTACTTTATGTTCTTCTTTTGTTGTGTAAAAGATATATATATTCTCCGGTAGAAGTGCGTTATTTTGAGAGAGAAACACCCTCACCCGGGTTTTTCGCTTTTTTTGGCCCGTTTCCAACTGGTTTGCGGGGTTCCGCTTCATTGTAGGTCAAACACTTCTTGAGCAGTTTCCCCAAGAAAAGAGCTCATTTTCGAATATTTATGGCTATCTGCCAACTTAGTAACCAGTTGGATTATGGCTCTAGAATTACTTGTTTTATGTAGATTGTACGATTGTGACTATTACAATGTCCCCCATTCCTCTATTGTTACCTTTTGTTCAGCAGCTAAATGAGAGAGAATTATTCTTATTCTCTCTCCTACAGAAGGTTTATTACTTCGTTTTTATCTCCGATTTATGTTCGTTGTCTAATAGTGCCCCATTAATAAAATTACCATATTTTGTTTTGAAAGAAGGTGTGTGTTCGCGAGTTGTTACAACTCTTCAATATCTGAACGATGATGTGAAATGTTTATGTTCTGCTTCTGATATATTTCATTTCATGGGATATCAGTACGATTTCTCACTGCAAGTTGTGTATTGTTTGATTGTGGGATGGTGTTTACTACGTACATTAATTTGAAGTGGTCGTTTGTTTTAAATATATATATATATCCTTATTCATTCCTATTCTTTCTCAGATTGGTTGCCTGGTGCGCTGATGATGGACCAGCAGCAACACTACCTCTCGGCGGGAGGGGGCGGGCAATCCCCGCGCCATCTCGAGACCCTCTCAGGGGACATTGGGACTAGGGGAATGGGACAAACGACCGCCTTCCAGCCACTCACCTCGTTTCATCCACAGGTGAGCTCTTGTGAAATGGTACGAGTACTGTAACTATTTCAGTTGTGTGTGACTCTATTCATAACAGCAAACAGCTAATAGTAGCAGTCACGTGTAGTAGTCACGTGTCACAAGAAACACTAGTAACCAGCTCGGGTTGTACATTTGTCCTATAGTCTTGGATATTTCTGTGTGGACATACCGTATATGTAATGTTTATGATACTTGCAGACGACCACGTACTATTCGCCGGCGCCCACTACTTTTCACGTCTCATCTTCGTTTGGACAGGACAGGAAAGACTACGTGAGTTGGATATCATGTATTGGTTTTCAAAAGTACTCAATACTTTTGAAATCGATTAGCATTGAATATGTGGTCAGCGAATGTGGTTTGTTGTAAAAAAAAGTATTACCAATGGATTTGTATTTTTGTAAAAGGTTGATTTCATCAAAACAGGCCTGTTATCATATCCTGCTGTGTTTTAGTTGATCCAGTTGTTTTTGGCTCAAATTGGCGTGGAGTGGGTTTTGAGACCAAACTACAACGATGATCTGGTCACTAATCATATATAGTGTGTAATTCCAGATAACATCCATCCAGGGTCTGACCCCGGTTCGTCTACCGGCTCTGTCCACGCCCCTTACCGCCAACGGTAGTGGAACTCAACAGATGGTAAGTAAAGTTACGCACTCCTAGTCGGCTACAATAATGAAAAACTGGCTCCTTTTGTGAAATAGTCACACTGTACTGGTATAAGATCGTGAGATTTGACGGATTTCGGGTAGTACGTGTTACCACTAATTTTGATAGTCATGATGTATGATCAATACGAATGAAAAACTTTTTTATAATCGTTCTACAATAGTAAAATGGCTATTTGTTGGAGAAGTTCGGCGCAAAACAATATGATTTGGCTGTCACTCAAATCATTCAAATGGAAATCGGAGAGAAGAAGTAACCTAATTTGAAAATAAATAAGAAACAACCAAAAACAAACAACTTTGTCCCATTTTTTCATTTTCAGATAACCTCGTCTCTATCTGGTCTGAAGGAGCACCCAGCAGCCGTCCAAGCAGATCAAATGAACGCCTACATGGAGTTCTTTGTCGACCCCGACCAGGGTTAGTGGACGAAAATCAATTTACATATTTGTCACTAGTTCGACTGTGCTATTCATGCAAACATACATTAGAGAAGTGTACATTCTAGAGTTCACCTTCTAGAGTTTTTTGCACCCTCTGGGAGTAGCTATTGTGTTTTTCGCGTGTTTTGCACTATAGTTCAGAGAACTATTCAGATATATTAATAGGTAACGTAGAACGGTGAAAGAAAGCGAAAAAGTAAACTACCAAAATGAATGGCGTGAAGTGAAAGTGTGAAAGTGAAAGGCCTACAAGCCTGAAGTCAATCTCGAAAGGTTCATCAACGTTTCACACTCCATGAGTTTGAGTAACTGTCCTTATCGCGTATACTGTAATACTAATAACGTTGCAGATATTAGATATATCATTTAGTGGTATAGAATTAAAATAAAATAAACCAATTAAAATGATCCGATTTCAGGAACTTCGAGTCGAACAATGTTGCAAGCAGACGAAGATCCACCCGTGGAGCACATGCAACAACACATGGACAACGACATGCAAAAGTCAGTATTTGTCTTTTTCGTCTTTCTATATACTTCTTCTCTCTCTTTCTGTTCCCCTCCCTCTCTCTCTCTCTCTCTTCTATTCTCCCCCCCCCTCTCTCTCTTTCTCTCTTATCCGAGTCTCCGAGTCTCTCTATCATCCAGATGTGGTGGAGCAAGCTAGTATTTACTTCTGACTTGGTATGTGACTTACAAAGATAAAGAGAATGAAGGCAGTCACACTCTCACATGTTGAATTCTGAATAAAGTATTTAGTTCTATTTCATTTTTCAATTCTCTGTCTATTCCAGAGACGTGCATCTAATGGACATGCCCTCCAACGAGCCCTCCTCTCTGGCAGAAATGACGGAGGAGGAGAGGCGACAACGGTGTTCGGAACTGGCTCGACTGAGGTTCGTTTTGTCATGATTACACTAGTAAATTGCACGACTGACCGCAAATCTCAACAACGGGGTACTCTTTTGCCAGTTTTGAAAAATATTACCTATTTTTGCCGCAAGATGATGAGTTTTGACGGATATTACTGTATATGGTTTTGTTTTGATGACAACCAGTTTTTCATTTCAAGAAAAGTTTGAAAACGTGAAAAAACCTCTAGGCACACCTCAAACAAGGTGTGACTATTCTTCAATAAAAAGAGAGTTTGTTTTTATCACAATATCGCGAATTTGTTCATAGCTTTGGGACAAATGAGATCACATTTACCCAGGTTTCACAGGAAAAGAGGCTTTCTTTCGCGAGGCTATGTTGAATGCCATAATAAATCAGCCGTTTTTCTCACAATTTGCATTATAAACTACCTAATTTCGACACAAAAATTTCGACACTTTACTGGTGAAAACGTGATCTCCCACCCTGTTTGATGGTTTAATTCCCCAGGTAAAACACCTGATTTTTGTGGACAACAAAGTCGCCTTACGTATGCCTCACGTATGCGATTCAGCCAAAGTTGGACAAGATATTGGTCATAACGTCTTGATATTCCAGATACCACCGTCTATCGGAGGATGAGAAGCGTCAGGTGAACGGACGCCGGGCGGAGCTAATGAAGAAGAAGCGACAGGCGGAACGGGAGAGAAGGGAGCTGGACGACATCCTCAGGGAGACCAACGATGTCGATGTACGTGATGACACGTGAGAACACGTGAAAACACGGGAACTATTCCAGCGAATTCCACACAAAAAGCCATTAATTTCGTTACCACGTTAGATCAGCCAGTAACCATTGAGGTGGGAAGTAGGAACAAATTAAGGGAAGACGACATTCTCGGGAAGACCAACGATGTCGACATATACCAGTAAGGTCTGACTGAGCGACGAAAAGTAGTCCGTATTCAGATGTCAACACGTGAAAATTTATGATTTTTCATCAAAGGCAGACCGATTTTCTTATTTTCGGCGAAAAAGTAGTCCGTTTTTCTGACTATTCGGACAACTTTACTGGTGTATGGATGTCGATTTGCGTGACTACACGTGAAGTTTTTGGGCCGATTCCACAACTGGGGTGACCAGGGGAAAGTTCCTGGTCTTCACAATAGAATAGGACCCCCCCCTCTAAAAATTTGAAACCACCCGTAGGAGTTCCCTTCTCTATTGAGTTGAAACTTGAAGAACATGTAATATGGCCAAGTTTTGGAAGTAGCCGACCGGGAAAGTAGGGAGCTGGACGACATCCGCAGGGAGACAAATGACGTTGACATTTAGGCTAATCCCAGTCACGCCACGTGATTACGTGAACATTAAATAATCATGACTATTTAAAATACAAAATTGCGCCTTCTTGGGGTCGACCCATCTGAGATCCCTATCGGTGTTGGCAAACCATAGTTTGACGGCTTGGAAACATTTTGAAGGGAGCGTTTAGGCTGCTTGATCACTTCTATGCAAAATGGTCAGACGACGAAGTGATTTCACTGTGGCACCCCAGGAAAGGGGGGGGGGGGGTAGAATTGATAGAGTTGGCTGATCAATGATTCTGATCAGTGTTTCCTCTTTCCAGGACGTTGAGATGGCCGACCGCGTTCGTTCGCAGCAGTCGAAGGCGCGTCGGGCGGAGGCGGCGCGGTCTCGCTATCAACGGATGTCCGAGGCGGAGAGAAAGTGGGTTTATATCTTTTTGCACCAATATTTTTTATGCTTCCGGGTTTTACGAGTTCTAAGCCTGAATGATAGTAATAGTTTACATGATGTACAGTTTGAGGTTCACCTTCAAGGGGTGCTCAATATGATTATTGAAAGGACTGTGCTTCACACGATAAATGTGTTATAATATCATACTTAACCGAGTTACTTAATTTCCATGCCTTATTGATTATCCCTCCTCAGGGCGTACAACCACCGTCGTCGTCTGAAGGCGTTGGGCATCGACCCGGACAGTCCGCAATCGGCCCAGGACCCGACCGTTGTCAAGGACAGCATTCGAATGGCCAATGCCAAGAAGGCGGAGGCCGCACGGTTACGGTACGTTCATAGCAATCATGAGATGATGACAAAAGTAACCAGAGTCTGTCGCCGATGTCGGTAACGGTGCGTGTACGGGTGTAACGTTAGTGTTTATGGGCGAGAGAGGCTGATCTTTATTTTGGCTCGATTTCGCTCGATGCATGGCCAGTTTCACGTCATACCCCAGTGAAGTTGTCAGAGTAGGAAAATTCGAAAAACTAGCCCACTTTTCCATTTTTCAGAAATATCGCGGAAATTCGCCTAATTTTATAGCAAACCCATGGAATTTTACGTATTTAAATTGAAAATTGCTACCATCCCCACCTTCTCCCCCTTTCCAGCTACCATCGAATGTCTGCGGAGGAACGTCGCGAGTACAATCAACGAAGGACGGAATCGTTCCGGAAACGACGGATGGAAGAGGAAATACTACTATCTACCCCGGCAGGTAACTGAGAAGGAGCTTGATGAATTGTATAGCTGTTCTCAGAACAAATAACTAGCTGAAAGGCAGTGGTGATTTTAACATTTATGAGCTCAAGGATTTTGATAGGAACTTTGGATTGGAACCGATAATGTTCACGTTTAGTTTTTATACCATTTGTTTCACTCAACTTTCCGCCTTTCATTAGGGAAAACTTTGTTTTTCATTTGACAGTTGGTGGGCCAGCTTTTTGTTATTTGAAACTTGAAGTGAAAAAGGTGCTATCTTTTCAATGGTAGGTTTTTATTTTGAATATTTGTATAATAATAATTTAATTTAAGCGGGTTTTTATATAATAAGGCTACTTCAGGTCGAATCTCGGCTGAAGCCCTGGCCAAAGCCCAGCAGATTATGATCCGAAATGCACGGAAGGCGGAGGCGGCGCGGGCCCGATATCAGAAGATGACACCTGAGGAGAGAAAGGTACGGGGGTGAAACGGTATATATGGTAGTTATCGGGAGTACGGTACTTAGGATAGTGGTAAGCTGGTAAGGGATGCGGTATTGGGGGGTATTTAGTTCTGGGATGGGGCATTTTTATTTAGGGCATGAGGAGTATGTATTATTGGGATGGGGATACGGTATTAGGGGGTATGCGTATGTTGGGAGGGGGGGGGGAGACGGTACTTAGGGTGTACGGTAGTTATGCTAAGCGGGTGGCAGTTAAGATTTCTTTTTTTGTACTTGTAGTTGTTTCGTTCAGGAGTACAACATTCGTCGGGCTCAGTCAAAGAAGGCAAGGAATATGGCCATGGGCGAGCAGAGAACACCCAGCATGATGAGTTCGGACTGCTCTCTCGGTGAGGAGGGTGCAGAGAAAGAGAGAGAGAGATGAAAGAATAATTGACGAAGAACTGTGTTGAAATTGCTCGACTATTTATAGTTGAATAGCAGTCATTTTAGTTGTTGTGTAACATTGAAATCATTTACTACATAGGTGTATTTCTAGAAAGAGAGAACAAATAAACGAACGACGCTCGAAACGAAGTAGTTTTTCTCCTATGAACTTTAAAATATGGGGCATGTCACGGTAGATTAGAATCGAATCAATTATAGGGAAAACCTAAGGAATTAAAGTAACCTATAGGTTTTTTACTACATTAGAGTAGGCAAGTTTCAGTTGTTAGGAAGTGTTAGATTTGAAAAGGTTTCAGTTTAAATATTTATTCGTTTTTTTCAGAAACGGATGACATGAACGACATCTCGTTGAATGGAGAATTCCCCTCCGAACCACCCATCCACCTTCTAGAGGTATGTGTCGGATTTCTCTCCCCCCCCCCTTCTCCTCTCTCTCTCTCTCTCTCTCTCTCTCTCTCCCCTCCCCCTCTCTCTCTTTCTCTCTCTTTCTCTCTCCCCCCCTCTCTCTCTCTTTCTCTTTCTCTCTCCCCCCCCTGTCTTCTCTCTCCTTCCATCCGCCCTGTTCACTGTTCTACCATGTCTCTCTCACCCTCTCCCTCTCTCTTTTATGATCCCCTTGTCTTTCTTCGTTTCTCTCTGTTACTTCCATAGAAGTATTTTCAGCAGCAGCAGCCCTCCTCCCATGTCGACCAGTCTTTCTCTCATTCCATCTATCTCTCTCTCTCTCTCTCTCTCTCTCTCTCTCTCTCCTTCTCTATCTCTCTCTCTCTCTCTCTCTCTAACCCTTACCTCTTTCAGCAGCAGCCCTCCTCCCACTCCTCGCATGTCGACCAGACCGCGGCGGATTCTGTCGCGCGCGACGTCGCGTCCATCGTCGCGTCCGACGACATATTCCACCAAATGGAAAGGGAGGTGGAGAAGAGAACGAAACAGGCGAGACTAGTTGTAGTTTAGTCTCGAGTACAGCATAAGAAGAATCAAGCTCGGATGGTTATTCGAGTTCAGATTTTTCGGTTCACTTTAGTTTACGATCAACAGAAACATGAATGTGAGTAACTATATGAAAAAAGGTAACTGAACATGAAAAGGCCCAATATTCAATCCTGATTGGCTCTCAATTTTTAATTATTTTCTCATGTCGAATATTTTAATCATACCCCAGTAAGGTTGTCCGAATAGTCAGAAAAATTCGATAAACGGACTACTTTTCAGGCAAAAATGACAAAAATTGTCTGTTTTTGCTGCAAAATCATGAATTTTCACGTGTTTCAATCTGAAAATGAACTACTTCTTGTGGAATAGTCGGACCTTACTGGTGTATGATTTTAATTGTAATTGTCTTTGCAGGCTCATCGTTCGCTGGCCCGTCAACAACTCGTCGATTCGCAACAACAACAGCAGCACTTGGCAGGACGACAAATGAACAATCGGTAGGTCATTTGAACGACTTTTGACAGATGTGGAAAGATCTTATTATACACCAGCTAGCTGCGACTGTACTACATAAGTGCGGTTTTTAGGAAAAGTTTATGAAAATTCTCTTGAGACAGGAGGTTGAGTAGAATTTACCGTGAAAGTGAGCGAGTTAATAACTAGGTGAAAGGTGAAAATGGCAGTTTTGGTCGCGTATCAGGAAATTTGGAGTCAATGTATACTTCCTGGGTGTTTTATCATTTTTACATTTTCATGTCATTATTTCGTGATTCCAGCTACACGCCCTCCTCAGTGCACGACGTCGTTCACCATTCGCAGCTGCAAATGGTCTCGGGTGGATCGACCACCCAGGGAGTGGGCGGAGCCGGGGATGCGGTAGCTGTCCCGGGACCCGACGGGACCATGATGCAACAGGACAAACTCATCTACACTCAGGTTGGTGGGAGATAGATGATTCGTCCATCTAGAAGTTCTATTCTTACATTTTTAACAACGCGAAACTCGAGTTATGACTTGACACTTGGATGTCGAGCATGAGATCGAAACTTGTGTAGAGATATTGATTATGGACGAAGACACTTTAGTTTAAAACCTGAGCTTGAAAAACCAAAAGGTAAACTGCTCAAATTCAGTTGGTTTTGTTTTTGTGTCTGTTTTCTATATCTTTCACATTTTTGCATATTAATAAGTCAATCAACTTTAAGCCTGAACTTCAAACTTGGACCGAAGTTAGTACCATTAAAGTTGAGCCCAACTCAACCGTTTCCCTCTTCCAGTCCTCTCAAATGTTGATCGACGAAAAGGCCCTCCACGACATGCTGATGACTGGTCGAGACGCCAACGGACTGCCGGTTGAGCTGCGCACAATGGACGGACAACGCATCCAGGAGGAACACCAGCTGAGGTATGTTTTTCTGGTCGTTCGATCAACTTTGTGGAAGTGCGTTTCTATCTGTTCTCTCTCTCTCTCTCTCTCTCTCTCTCTCTCTCTCTCTCTCTTCATCCTCTCTCTATTTCCAGAGCCCTGACCCAAGGCCAGCCTATCCTGATCCAGCCCACTGATCCGGCCATCTCCCACGTGGACACGAAGGATCATCTCCAGATCTACTCCACACCGGGCGGCAATGAACAACAGGTTCGTAGTTTGTAGTTTGGTCTGGGCTGTACTTTGTAGTCTGATACGTGGCTGTGGTTTGTAGTAGGGTTGTTAATCGAGTTCAAAATTTCGAAAAATCGAGTTTTCGAGTTCGACTCGACTCGAAAGTTTTCGAGTTTTTTCGATTCGAGTCGAGTTTCCAGTTTGTCTTTAACAACCCTAGTTTGTAGCCTGATACTTCATTTCAATGAATAACAGGTTTCTTGTCTGATACTTGACCGTAGTTACTCAGGCCCGGATTTCAAAAGTTGGCGTAGTTTACCAACCAACAATTTTCTGATATAAACTGCTTCGAATTATACTCTCTTGAAAGTGTTTATCACATCATGTATCATGAAGTTTTTGCTGTCTAAATCATCACGTTCTACTCAGGATCATTCTTTTAGATGTTGTAAAGTTAATTGAAATAGTTACTTTGTTGTATTTCTTTCAGTTGCAGTCCCATTCGCATATGAGTCCATCTACCTCCTCCCATGACACCCTCTATCCAAGACCCATCGAGGTATTGTTTCATACAAGACCCGGCCATTTGAGAATATTGTGAAAGTGGCCTTATTTTTCTGTTGTCACACATTGCTGCAGTTCTCAATACGATGAAAAATACGGTTTTCGCTATCAGGATCTGAAATTTGAAAGAGAAATTCAAAAGTAGTCAATGTCAGATACAGATACCGATTTGCCATGAAACCTACTCCGTACTATGGTATTTTTGCAAATAAACTTTATATGATCATCATCATCGTTCCTCTCTCTTTACCCGCAGCATGTTCACAATTATCATTGAATTGCGTTCACAGTTGCAAGTCTTTTCAGCAGCAACAACAGCAGGATCAGAATGAGTTGGCCTACCGTGCGCACCCCATCTCCTCCTCCTCCGAATCCCCCCAAATGGCCATGACGCCCGGCGACCGACACGCCCTCTCGAAGGCGCGCAGGGCCGAACGCGCAAGAATACGGTACGTATTAGGGTCGTCAATTGAGTTTCAAATGGCAAGACTCGTTTTAATGTTTTCCGCATGAATTGAGTTTGACTTGGAAACAAAAATTGACTCAAAACTTGTTAAGTTCAGTTTCACTCTCGAAAATCTTTTTCAGAAGTAAGGTAAGAAAAGCTAGCTGAAAAATTAATTTCAGCTACCACAGCATGCGTCCGGAGATTCGTCAACAGCAGAATGCGCGCAGGGCAGATCTACTTCGAAAGGTGGGAGTCGAGTAGTTTTTTAGTTCTTTCTTCTTGCTAAAAGTTTTTTGTTAATAGAGTTTCTGGGGAGAGGAAGAAAAAGATGCTGAAAAAGAGGGAAAGATTATTGATGAAGAAATAGAGAGAGGGAGGGAGGGAGGGAGGGAGAGATAGAGAGAGGGAGCGAGAAATAGAGAGAGGGAGGGAGAGATAGAGAAAGAAAAACTACATCCCTGTTTCCAGTCCCGTCAACGCGACGAGCAGCTGGTGCAGCTGGCCGAGTCGGTTGACCCTCAGGCGCTTCCGGACGAGACGAGGGTCGCCATTGAGGACGCCCAGCAGAGAAGGGCACGACGCGCGGAACAGGCACGCGCCAAGTACCACAGGATGAACAGGTGGGCGTTTTGTATTCAATTCGTGTCGAGAGAGGGTATAGTAGGGTTTAGGGTTGTTAACCGAGTTTCTAGTTCGAAAGTAGGGTTTAGGGTGGTTAACCGAGTTTCTAGTTCGAACTTCCGAGTTGCTCTTCGATATTTCGAGTTTGAAAGTCTTGGGCAATTCCTGGTTTGCGTACAAAGGGTTCGCGTGGAACTCCACTCGACTTTTCGGAAGTTTTTTCTTCGAGTTGAGTCTGCCTTGAACGAGCCCAGACATTTGACTCTGTTACAACTTCAGTTAGCAGCTGGTACCAGCTGCTAGCTGAATCTACAAACGTACACACTAAAGCGAGAATATGGTCTGTTTTACGTTTGAACTTTGTCAAATAGAAACAAATCTTACTGGTATTGGTTTTCAGTGAGGAGCGTCGTCAGTACAACGCGATGCGAGACGCCCAACGCCGTCAGCGAAAGAGACAACAGGAGTCGCGCGGCAGGGGGGACAACGGACAGCAAATCGCCAACTGTGGTACGTTTTCGACTAGAAATTGTTAATTAGGAAAGTTACAGTGTTACAGAGGATTGATTATTTGTAGTTTGATCAGTGGATTTTGTTAACGGTTAAGCAGGAGGATTATGTGGACCAATCCCGTGTCAACGGTCCTTTAAACTGCAATTGAAAAATGTATTGCAGTTTAAAAGACTGAAGCGTTGGGATTGGACCACATAATCGTCCTTCTTTAGAAATAAAAATTCTGCGGATCAGATAGATAGGGAGTACTGTTTTCGCTAACTTTTCCGGGAACTACTTTGATAACAAGACAACCTTTCATAGCGAAACCATTTTTCACATTTGGATCGCAAACGTACATTTTATGATGTTAGTCTGACGTTATTTCCATTGCATTTATTTAGTCATTTAGGACGTTATTTAGCATTTAGATTTACATGTATTATATGCGTATTGATTTTCCAGGCGGTGTACATGAGCATGACATGTCTGAGGGTGGTCCCTCCAATACCTCCTCTCTCTCCCCTCCGAGAAGAGATGTGGAACCAGTTGAGGAGCAGATCATCTACGGAACATACGATATGTACGATGAGCCAATGCCCGGGTGGGCCGATCAGTAATGCGTTTGATACGTATTGATTGGTTCGTTTTGTGTGTTGAATAGTTATTGATGGATAAGTGCATTTTATACTTATCGATTGGTCGGTTTAGTGTATTGAATACCTGTTTACCTATCGATTGACTGGGTAGTACCGTGCATTCGATTGGTTGATAAGTTTATGCATTTGCTATTTGCTACTTATCGATTGATTGATTCGTACATTGCATTTCGTACTTATTGATCGGTACTTCCCTAGCTTTTCGTACTTAACGATTGATAAGTCAATGTATTCGATAGTCATCAGTTGATAAGTTTCATGTATTTGATACCTTTTGGTTAATAAGTTCCCTTTCATAACTCGGGGTTTATTAGCTTGAAAGCCACACACTTTTTGTGTTGTGGCTAATCTTGTCTTTGAGTCGTGCGTTATCCATTGTTATGAAGCGGTTCAAGGGTTATTGTACCAGAAATGGGGAGCTTTTGTAGTTTGGTCACTTTTTTTCTGTAAGTTCATCAGCCTTTATCTTCTACTGTATATGGGATGGGGTTAACTGACCGTATACATATTGTTCGTTCATAAGTTTGTGTTCATTTCTCTCATATTGAGTCATTGATTGCTCTCTCTTTCAATATGGTGATATATACTCGTGTTTTCGTAATTTTTGAAATATCAGTGTTTTTATGGTAGAATGTTTTAATTGACGGACAGTTGTCTTTTCTGATTTTTCCATGAAACTATTCAAAAACCTCAGAAAACTCGGCTTTCTTGGTAGTTCAACAACTACTGTTTCTTTTGGTAAAATTTAGTTGCCGAATAAGGTTTATTCTTGTTTTACCTGGGTATTTTAGTGAATTTGCGAGGGATTTTCGATTACGTGTAGTCTATCCTGTGTTCTTTTAGTCTGCGTAGTATAAACATGGTTTTTATTTTAAGTTCAGTAATACAAAACTTCTTCTTTCTTTCATATTCAAAGTTCACATTTTTGTAGTTTGCTGTCAAAATGATTTCTTAGTTTGTGAAGTTTGTTCTAATAATCTGTTGTTTTTATGTTTCCTGCTCATATATACATTATAAACATATATTGTTTGGGTTTAGAAGTGTTTTTCTCTCCGTAGAATGCAAAAGACACATCGAAAAAAGATACGTTTATAAACAGACAATCAAAACAAGATATAAGATATATATATATAAGATAGAAGAAGATATGGTTGAGAAAAACTGAAATTCAGTTTTGAAGAGTTGACCTTTTTAATCGAAGGAGGTAATCGAAATGTTTACCTGCGTACTGTGGAGGTTACGTAGGAGTGATAAGGACTATGGTCTGAAGCAAAAACGCTTACTCTAAAGTTAAAAACCGAGTTGTTTACCAAGGTTCGCCCCACCAAATTGGTCACTAGTTGTTATTACGTTGTGAAATCAAAGATTGGTGTACACTTGTGCACCAAGTTCTCGGTGAAAAGTCTGATCCTTGATTTACAACTTGGGTTTTCGGCGAATAACTCAGTTTTTAACATCAGAGTACCCTGAGATCGCTAACAGAGAGACAACACAAATGACTGTGGCTAATTCTATAACGAAAAAACTATTTGGCTACGTTATATAGCGATTCGATCAAAATACAACTCATATGGGCTTTCCATGTAGGCTAAAATGTCAAAAACACATCAGAATTTGTTGTGTTCGCTTCAGCTTTCGATGAACGTAAATTATGCTGTGTAGAGGGATCAAACTTCAACTCCGGAACTGCGTTCTAGTGCTTGTTACATAAAACAACTTGTATACTTGTTCTTACAAATAAGGTCCATATTCATTATAGTGAACATGTAACCGGGTTGCATACAAGTTACATAAAACACCTTACTGTAGACAAACTGGATTACATTTGAGATGCAGCCCGGTAACATTTGAGAGCAGCGAATAGTATTGCATACATGGAACCTGGTTGCATGTGTGTATCGAATAAATACATTATACTATACAACACTCGGGTTCAAACTACAGGTTTCGTGAAATCCTGCCCGGAAAATGACGAAACGCTCTGGAACTTTTGCCGTTTCCTTCGAAAACAACAGGAAATCACAGATCGAGCCCAGAATCCGAGAAGAAGTGATGTAAAAGACGATAAAACCATCCACTTCACGTGTACACTTCGAGTGGGCGTGGTCGAAATGAGCTGATGCTCAATCAGCGGCTGGCGATACGCAGCCAGTTTGTGGCGGAACGCGACGCCTGCACGCACCTCCCAGTCGCTCCACGGAGCGGCTGGAAATCGATAAGATCAGAGGCCGTATATGCTAGACCGTTTTCCGGTACCAGTTTCGGTAGTTGAGCGAATTTGAGTTGTATCTTCATTTGAGCACGCGTTATTCTAGAGTGTCTCGGTACTCGGTACCTGATTCTCACCCTGTCCCTCTCGCTTTGCACATATGCAGATCTAAATAGTATGTTCCTGGTTGTGAGGCTTATATGAGAAGACTTCGGTTCTTACGAGATCACAAGTTTGGTTATGGCTGATACTCACTGATTCTCTGAAAACGAAAAGTTATAACATACAAGAAACCATTCCATTCATGGTGAATGTTGGGAAATATGGATACTATTTTGAAAACCTTTCTGGGGAGAGAGATAGAGGGAGAGAGAGAGAGAGAGAATGAGATAGAGAGAGAAAGAGAGAATCACCTGGTGCTTGCGTCTCCCGGCGCTCCTCCCTCAGTTCCACTGTCATGTTATCGTTGGCACTACCGACGGCAAGACCCCGGAATCTGTGCTCAGCTCCTTCTGAAAAAAAATGAGAAATAAGAATCAGATTTGGGTAGTGTTCGAATCTCAGTTGTAGTTTGCTGTCGGTACGCGACGCCGCAGCTCCCGAAGTACGACCGAAAAACCGCTGACTCCAACTATAAACTTGGAGGGATAGGAAAAACTACACATCATATACTGTAAAGAGCAACCTCTGAGTACGTATACTAGAACATCGCCTCTTCATCCCATCCTGCGTCTCCTCAAACACACGATATTTCTCTGCTCTTACATCCCGCCGGGATGTAAGAGACGAGAAATAGTGAGGCATAGCGAGAGACGCAGAACGGGATGGAGGTGGGGGATCTTCTAGCATACGTACTCTAGAGTCACCGTCCTCTGAATTGCGGAAGGCTACTGTATACGTTACTTGCGATGTGCTAGCTCATCTTGGAGTGTTTACACATAGTGTTATACAGCTACATGGGGAATAGTTTAAGGTAAGAATTGAACTGTATTCTCTACGGAAGATTGTTCTGCTATTTTCGTAGTTCAACTCTGGTCTTTTTCAGGGGTATCTCAACGTTGCTGATGTGTCTGGCGTTATACTCCGTTCCACCAATCGGTTACTTTCTACAGTAATCTTTCGAATATTCAAGGCAATTTATTTAATCAACAAACAGACTTTTAGCTTCACTGTTTTCTGTGCCTGTAGTAACCACTGTATAGAACAACATCACAAAGTTCAAACTATTTATAATACCTACAAGATATGAATAATGTACTTCAAAGATTTACAATCTTACTGTAGATGGCTATTGTTGCGTGAAACAGACTATACATACATCGATCCCGCCAGTACACATAAAGTTCTCCAAAAACGGAATGGCATTTCAAAGCGCATACTGTAGTATGACACGCTGAAATGAAAATGACTATAGCTGATTTAGTACCACTTCTCATCCATGCGGTCCAGTCTGTCCATTTTCGAACTGTTCGGCAGCCCACTTGGCACTTGGCCAACTCTACGTGGCAGCCCTCACACGATCCACCCAGACAGTGACGGGTTCTGTAGGAACGGTTGACAGTTTGCAGAGTAGGTCAAAACGGTATATTCTACCCTATTCAGGTGAGTTTGTAGTTTGATCCGGCTGCTTTTCGGGCGAAGTTCGCAAGTGATGGGAGTATAAAGATCAAACTACAGTATAGTTCGTTTCACCAATCGATGACTTTCTACAGTAATCTTGCAAAAGTTCAAACGCATTTATTTAGTCAACAAACAGAATTTAAGATTCACTGTTTTGCATGCTTGTAGTACCCAAAGTGGAAAACGAAATCACAAAGTTTAAACTATGTACAACACCTACAAGATATTATAAATTCACTTAAAAGTTTTATTATCTTACTGTAGAGGGCTATTGTTTCGTGAAACAGACTATAACGGTTTGCTCACTCCCTGTACGTGTGGTAGCCGAGAAAAATAAGAAGGAAAGAGAGAGAGAGAGGGAGGGCGAGAGTGCGAGAAAGAAAGTGTGATAGAGGTGAAGAAATAGAGAGTGATAGAAAGCGAGAAACATTATTAAAGGGAGATACAACACTCGTAACAAGGACAAATCTTCATAGCCTCATACCGACCTTTTTCTGTACTCCCGTCCGCATTTGCACTCCTCCCAGGCATTCCAGCTGCTCCAGACTCCCCAAATGTATTCCGGGATACTGTAGGTCGAGTTGGATGCGCAGGTTCTCTTCTCGATGCCGGTACCTCGGCAGAACGAACCGCGGCCTGTATAGAGTTAATAATACAGTATTCGCAGAAATCCAGATATATTGCGCTAGTTCATGAGGTAAAACAGGCTGAACTAAAGTTTGATCTGCGAAAACAGCAGTACTTGCTGCCACAGCACACACGAAATTTTTTATGAATGTTATGAAAGAAGGACGATTATGTGGTCCAATGCCAACGCTTCAGTCCTTTAAACTGCGATACATTTTTCAATTGCAGTTCAGAGGACCGTTGACACGGAATTTTTCCACATAATCGTCCTACTTTAATGAAGGAAGATTCGGCATCAAGGCATATCTGCCTTGCTTGTTTTTCACACTATTTTGCGCGATTCGTGGGGAGTAGTGCGATTCGAGGACGAAACGGTTTTGGAAACGTGGGAAACGGTTTTGCGCAATCTGTTCATTTGCCCTTTTTCATAACCCCTGAGTACATATGCTAGAAGATCCCGGCACCTTCATCCCATCCTGCGTCTCTTCCAACATACGCTATTTCTCTGCTCTTACATCCCACCGGGATGTAAGTGTAAGAGACGAGAAATAGTAAGGCAGAGTGAGAGACGCAGGATGGGATGAAGGTGCCGGGATCTTCTAGCAGACGTACTCTGGTGCTTCACGCAATCTGGATTTGCGCCAATGACCTAGACTCAGGAGGTTAGGATTTGTCAAACGGGTTATGAAAGCTTTCGTGTCGTGAGCTGTATTAAAAACGTGCTTTCGGGTATTCTAGTTATGGAATTTCAGAGTTCCTGAGTAATCAGATTTTTAACAAAGTTCCGGCGTCAGTCCAGTTTCGAGATCAAATATTGAACCCTTGTACGGTATTGATTTCTCACCGTAGGGCGTCGGTCGATCGCATCGTCGTCTTCTCTTCTGAATATTCCGGCGACATTGGGACCAGCTGGCCCACTCGGACCAGCCGCCCGCACGGTGACAGCCAGTTAACTGAAAAGAGAACATAGTATAAAGAGTGTTTAAAGGAGGACGATAATGTGGACCAATCTCGTGTCAACAGTCCTTTAAATTGCAATTGAAAAATGTATTGCATTTTAAAGGACTGAACCGTTGCGATTGGACCACATAATCGTCCTTCTTTAACAACTTCACCCGGGCCCTTCCCGAATTGATCCGCGATCTTGTCACTGAAACCGTCTCAAAGCCTCGGAGCCTTGTTCGAATTGCTCGGTTCCCCTGCGCATGGCTTTGACCAGCACCAAACTCCAAACCATTTCGACTAAATCAGAAACGTATCCGCCTAAGCTTTACTGACTGGTTCGCGGTTCGCATCAAAACAGTCACGGGAATGCCCAGTGGCCCTAACCTATCTTCCAAGCGTGTGTTTTTTCAAACTTTGTTCTTTTGCAAAAGCTGTGACGAAGAAAAGAGTGGTCTATCTCTGCCCTCTACAAAATCTCCTTCTACGGTGGATAATCTGCAATTCTTGATGAAGTAATGAAATATCTAAAGTGACTGAAGTCTAAAGTAATTGTCATGAAATATTACTTTAACTTGGTTTGCTTTCATTTTATTTTTCGTTCGTGTCCATAATCCTACCGTAATGACGGGCGGTTCATTCTGTATGGGTAGAAGGGTGAGAGTACAAATACATCGGAGACCGGCACTGTCGCGGCAGGCTGTCGAGAACTTCTGGAAACGTAAGCATGGAAGGGATCGAATCGTTTTTGTAGTTTGTAGTTTGACTCGAAATCTCAGTTGTAGTTTGAACGCGAACGAACTCCTAAGTTTTCAGCGAAAAGCAACGGGATTGAACTATAGTGGTCGCCAACGGAAAGGCGGGAGGGTACTGTGTATCTCACTTTCCGCTGTGTACGCACACATGTCTTCGATTCGAAAGCTTGCCTGTTATCTGCTCTAATAGCGCAGTGGTTAGCGCCCTGCTTAGAATATTTTGCTCACAGGTTCGATTCCGGCGGGAGACAGAAATTTATAAATTTGGCACTTACTATACAAGCACAAGTGAGAGCAACATACATCGTATGGGTTGGCTTTCATAAAAGTGAACTCTATAGTCTTCACTTCGCCAACTCAGATGGCCATTCCCACTGACGTCCAGGCTCTCGCTTTTGTAGTGGGTGCCAACTTTATTAATTTCTGTCTCTCGCCGGAATCGAACCTGCGAGCAAAAGAATCGTAGCAGGCCGCTAACCACAGCGCTATTAGAGCACATAACGGGCGCGTTTGGGAATCGAAGACGTGTGGGCGTACACAGCGCAAAGTGACTAATACAGTACTCTCCTGCCTTTCCGTTGGCGACAACTATATAGGTGGCAGATCTACCATATTTTCACAACAGTATGATGGTAAATAGAGTAAAACAATACATATTTCACAACTTTTATTTGGTTCATTTCTGTTACAACAAACTCAATTTGGTCAGCCGAACATGGGAAAGGTTCAGCTGGTCCCTTGTACAAAATTTGAGAATCAAGTTAATACACGTGAAAATCGTGTCATCTAAGGGTGTACATTACGCCATGTGCAGGAAAAAGTAACGCATCTAAATCTGGTTCTATTTACCACTTCACTTCAATCACGTGGAACTTGTGGAACACAGCATAATTCACAAAGTTACGAGAACACGTGAACTGTTTCTGGTTTTGCTCAAGTTTTACGTGACTTGCGTGAATGTTACATCACGTACGTGAATTTTACGTGATTTACGTGCATTTTTCGTGACTTCCTTCATATTTTTTCGTGACTTCCTTCACAAAGTGTCAAAGTTGTCTTCCCCTTTCTTTTTTCTTCCCATTTTTCCCCATCTCAACGAGGTCTAATCCAATTTGGCGAAAGGTGGCGAAAACGACATTTCAGCCACACAGACAACTCTATTTCAATTGCAGAAAGAGCTCTCTCTCTCTCTCTCTATCTCTCTCTCTCTCTTTCTCTCTGTCTCTCTTCTTCTCTTCATCTCTCATCCGCCTCTCTTTTTCACTCTCCCTCTCCACTCTTTGTCTTATTTCTAGCGAAAAGTGAAAGTTAAGTTTCAAGGTTTTTGGTTTACCTTAGATTCACGAACTAATTCGAAACGTGAATTTCAATGGAATGTAATGAAAACGCTTTAAAAAGCGTGAAATGTAATGCAAAAGAAGTTCGACTCTTCATTTATAATTCAGAGCAGAACTTTAGTCTGTTCCCCCATATTGTATATCTTATGCGCTGTGCCTTCTCTTTAATCAGTTTTCAGGCTTTAATTAAGGTTCTATTTCTATCCTTGTTTTGCGTTTTCAGCGCAAGATAAAAAACCTGGGTTTTTTTCACTTTTTGGCATGTTCACAACTTTTTATGTGTACAGGACTGGCAGTATAGTCGTCAGGTCGTCACCAACGGAATGGCGGGAGGGTACTGTATATCTCATTTCCCACTGTGTACGGATACATGTCTTGGATTCCAAAGCTTGCCGCATATCTGTTCTAATGGCGCAATGGTTAGCGCCCTGCTCCGAAACTTTTTCTCGCAGGTTCGATCCCGGTGAGAGACAAGAATTCATAAATTTGGCACCCACTACATTAGGCTTTCTATTCGAAGCCAGCCACGGTGTATAGTGGGTGCCAAATTTATGAATTTCTGTCTCTCCCCGGCATCGAACCTGCGAGCAAAAGGTTCGTAGTAAGCCGCTAATCACTGGGCTATTAGTGGACATGACCGTCAAGCTTTAGAACCGAAGTCATGTGTGCGTACACAGCGGAAAGTGAGATATACAGTACCCTCCCGCCTTCCCGTTGGCGACGACTAAATGTTGCCCCATATCACGCTGTGTTTGTAGTTTTATCCTGTCGATTTTTGGTCGAAACTCGTGAATAACTCGTGATCAAACTACAACGAAGATACCATACAACAGCAAATACTCCATATTTGTCCAAGGAACACTATAGAAGTGTTGGTTCACTATTGCACGCGCTAGAGGGGGAATGGTCTGCTGTATTGGTACTTTAATTTTAATCAGACCGTTTATTCAAGTTATATTCTATGGTATAGTTCACACCATTCCTACTGAGACTCCTACAGTAACCTTACAAACTTTCCGAAGGCTGTTGTGAAGCTGGGAATTTATTTCAGCGAAAATCCTCTCGTATAGTCTTTTTCATTCCTACTGAGACTCCTACAGTAGGATTTCGAAACTTCCAAGCCGTTTTCCTCACTCATTTATGATCGGAAAGGTTCAGGATTTTCGCACCTCATACTCTCTCTCAGATACATTAAATATACGAGAGGATTTTCCATGAACTAAATTTTCAGCTTCACAACATCCTTTGGAAAGTGTGTAAGGTTACTGTAGGAGTCTCAGTAGGAATGGTGGGAACTATATCATTGTACCTGAGAACGAGAATGGGGTGTGAAAATCCTCTAGCTCTCCGATCACAAGCACGTGAGAAAGACGACTTAGAAGTTTCGAAATCCTACTGTAGGAGTCTCAGTAGGAATAGAAAAGGCTGAATCCGAGCGTAACACGTATTTGATAATCAAACTACAAATCTAATGTTTTCACATCTGATATGTAAACTTTTTTCAAATCATTACTACTTTGGTTCTAATTTGTTTGACCAGTTCAACATTAAGTATTACCGAAGCAGATTTTGTGAACTAACCTTGAGTTCGGTTAGAGAATATATTGGAATAATGGAGAGAGAGAAAAGAAAGAAAAGACGAGTCGACATTTGGAGAAATGGAGAAATAACCTCGAGAGGAATTCGAATATGGACATATTTCAAACATATGGGGAACTGGATGCGCGAGAGAGAGAGGGGGGGAGAGAGAGATAGAGAGAGCAAGAGAAAGAAAGAGAGAGAGGGAAAGAGCAAGAACGAGGGAGAGAGAGAGAGAGACAGTGAGATAGAAAAGGGAGAGGGAAAATAAGAAGAGAGGGAATAAGGGAGAGGTGGAGACAGGGAAACGAGAAAGGGGAGGAAGGGAGCGGAGAGAGAAACAGTAAGTACTCAGTCTTTATCTCACTATTGCTCTCCCCTCGCCCCTCTCTACTCTCTAGCCACCCCTCTATGTGTTTTCGGTCTCTCTCTCCCATCTCTCTACCCCTCTCTCACTCTACTCTCTTTCTATCTTCCATATGGTTCATTCCATTACTTTTACAATCTGAATTGCTTCTCTGAACCCCTTCATTTCTTATTTCCTCCATGTGTCCACTGCATCAAACACCATTTCAGTTTACATCTCTCTCTCACTTCTTGTTTCTCTTTTCCTCCCTCTTGCTATCTAGTTCTAGCTTTGTCTCTTTCGGGCACTCTCTGTTCCTCTATCTTTCTCTCTCCCTCTCTCTTTTTCATACTTTTCTCTATGTCTCTCTCTATCGCTCCTTCTTTCTCTCTGTTGCTCTCTCTCTCTCTCTTACTCCCTGTTTCACTCTAACCCTCTCCTCTCTCTCTATCCCATAACTTCGCTGTCTATTGAAAGTTTGGTATACTTCCCTGATTTATATCCTTCTAATCCTTTCTCTGACGTACATAACCTCTCTCTCGCCCGCTCTGCCCTCTTCATTTTCCATACTCTTTCCCCTGCGTTTCTTCCCTCTGACGTCATTGGCCATTCTCTGCCCGTCTGCGTCTGCCTCCTCTCATTTCTAAAGCTGCCGGCAAACGAACGCGGTGCGCTGCCAATTTTGATTTATTTATGTTTTAAAGAAGGACGATTATGTGGACCAATCCCGTTACATCGGTCCTTTAAACTGCAATTGAAAAATATATTGCGGTTTAAAGGACTGAAGCGTTGCGATTGGACCACATAATCGTCCTTCTTTAAATCAAGTTTTCGGCATTTCAAACTATTTGTGGGTGGTTGTATTTCGTTTATATAGTTATTACAACATACAACCAGTGATTAGGTCAATTGTTGAGTTAAACTTTGCTTTTACTTCGTTTAAAACTTTTATTTCCCCGATGTGAGCTTTTAATTTTCAGACTTTAATTTCATGTCGAGTTAATTTTAACGTAGTTCTGGTTCATATTATAAGTTGTAAGCTTGTCTAAACACTCAAACTCGAAACGCTCGTAAGTCTTCATTACAAGGTACCAGGAGCGGAATAAGTCATTCAAAATTAAAAGTCATTAAAGTAAAAGTCATTCAAAAGTGAAAGTCATTAATTCACTTTTAGTCAGGATTTCAAAAAAACGAAAAATTTTGAAAACTTTATTTCTGATCCTCAACTGTTTCTGTACTTAATGACTTTTACTTTCAAATGACTTTTACTTTAATGACTTTCAATTTTGAATGACTTATTCTGGTTGCCTCATTACAAGCAATTTGCGCAATAGTCCACTCTTAATGATGATATGTTCATATGAATGAACTGACCGAGTTATCGTTTAAAATACTTGCGATTCCTTAGTTCTTCAAAAGATACAGATTTCACCGAAAAGGAGCCCCTTTGCTTGCCATTTTAAGTATTGCCTTGGTTGTTCTGAGAGAAAAAACGTTCAAATAGATGATAAAGTTCGGGAATATCGAATATGTATGGTTAATGGTTAACCAGTCGAAAACGAGTTGTACGGAATAGGATTATCATTCTGATCTGGCATTTCGTTTCACAAATCCTATGCCGACAAATACTTCTGGTTTTTTGAACTTCATATGAAGTAATGAAATTGAAATCGTTTTCATTACTACAAGCGAGATTGACATGATTTTGTTCTGTTATTGTTTAAATCAGAATGTTCATCAATAATCTAGTTTCATTTACATTTTACGCCTTTCTTTCTCTTCTTATAGTCTTTTTTATCCACACACCAGTAGTAACAGTCGACAGATTACCAAAAAAGTCCCTTTCAAATAAAAACACGTAAAAATTAATAATTTTGCAACAAAAAGACAAATTTTCTTGCTCTAGGCGATGAAAAGTAGCCCGTTTCTCTATTTTTGGCTTTTCGGACAACTCCATTGAAGTATGAGAGTAATCGATGGGCCAGTTATAGTGAGAGAGAATGTATTAGCAGCCCTCTAATTGTTTACTGCCTAAGCTTCTCTGCTTGTTATTCTCTATCACATGATTCAACTATTACTAACTGATTGGGGATTTTCCATTCAAAACAAAGTAGAAAACCGAAATATAGCTGGAATTTCGAAAGTTGACAGTTGACAGCCTTTTGGAATTTTTTTTGGAAGGATTCAGGGGCGGGCAGATTTTTTGGTTTGCCAAGCCATATCTGCCCTCCCTTGGAAGGATTTGAAATGTTTCAGTGCTTATCCAGCTTGTATGTTTGGTTTTTTGAGAAAAAAAAACTAGAAGCTAGAATAGAAGTCAAGTTATACTTCTTCAATCGTATTAATTTAGTTGTTTGAGTTTCGCAATTCATGCCGCATCTCGGTTGTGAAATTATGAAATCTCCCATATCCGATGTATGAATCGCAATCGTTCTGAAAGTTACGAAATTCGGTCCGTAGTAATTGCTATATTTGGTCGGTCGTGATGGAAACAATAGAAACATTAGTAAAAAGTGGGGGAACCAACAAATGTGTGAGTTGTGTTTGGTTCGACCTCGATATCAGCAAAAAGTGAACGATACGAATTGCTGTGATACTGTAGCAGAAGTATTCTGCAAAAATAGAACAATACAAATGTTGCACAATGGTTCACGAAGCCCGCATGATATTTCTGAAATTGCCGAAGGGTATTTCATGTGTGCTTTGACGACATGCGTGCGTTGTGAACCATTGTGCAACATTTGTATTGTTCTATTTTTGCAGAATACTTCTGCTACAGTATCACAGCAATTCGTATCGTTCACTTTTTGCTGATATCGAGGTCGAACCAAACACAACTCACACATTTATTGGTTCCCCCACTTTTTACTAATTGTCCTTTTTTTGCTAGTTGTACTCCTACAACTTCATATGCTGCCTATTCACAGAAGGAATCTTGTAAACTCATTATATTATTATGGAAATCTCAGTTTTGTGTGTGCACGAAGCCGAATGCAGACCATAAAATTGCTGATGTTGTAATATAACGCAGGTTACTGGCTCTGTGACTATCAACAACTGAACAAAAACGCTAAACGTTCCGATTGACATGTACACCGCTTTTAGCGGCGATAAGCGATGGGGATTGGCGCCATTGACAAATCTACAATTAGAGACACCAACTCACTTACAATATAGCCATTATTTCCAATACCACATCAAAAACCTTCGTTGAAACTTTTTTTCATTCCTGCGTCAATTGACACACGCGTCTGGCGCCAGAACGAAACTAAATTTTCTAGTTTTTTGAGCTACCAGTACACACTACATGTGTCAATTACTGATTGGAGCAATATTCAAACTATTCAATTGTCAGTTTCGTGTGTTTTTGTTTTGGCGCCATTTGGCGTCTGTTCCGAGCCAGACGATAAATATCGATTTTGAATTTGTGGATCTTTATTTCACATTGGAATATTCAATATCTGTTAACTTGAAACAGTTTGATTGACGATAACCGATATTTTTCCAACTTTGGCGCCAATTGGCGCCAGCGCACAATGCCAACAGAACTTTATTTGATTTTCAGATTGAGCAACTTACTTGCCATGTGATAGTTATTTAGTGTACCGAATTTCAGACGATTCCATTGACGCTGTCGTGAGTTTGGGTTTTGGCGCCATCTGGCGCCTGGTTCGAGCGCCAGAAGAAAAATTTCAGTTTTGGAAAAAGACTTTCACACTTTCCACCAAATTATTCAATTTCTATTAGTGTTCAACATTTTAATTGATGATAAATAGTGTTTTGCCGTTTTTGGCGCCTATTGGCGCCAGCGCCGGGCGCCAATGGTGATGTATTCATCTCATATTTGGCGCGACGGGCTAACTTTTGCATTATAACTCATGTTTCAAATTTCAGCTAAATCGGTTCGGTAGTTTTTCCAATAGTGGTTTTGGCGCCTATTGGCGCCCGCGCCCGGCGCCAATGAGGAGCTATACATCTCATATTTGGCGCGACATGCTAAATTTTGCATTAGAACTCATGTTTCAAATTTCAGCTAAATCGGTTCGATAGTTTTTCCAATAGTCGTTTTTGGCGCCTATTGGCGCCCGCGCCCGGCGCCAGAGATTACATATACATTTCATACTTGGCGCGACGAGCTAACTTTTGCCATAGAATAGGTGTTTCAAATTTCAGCCAAATCGGTTCAGTAGTTTTTCCACTACGATGCGGACAGAATTCCGTGAGGGACGAGGGACGAATTACGGCGGAACTTTTCAACAACGACACGAAACCATAACTCAGGCGAAAATAATCCGATTTGGCTGAAATTTTCACACAATGTTCAATTCGTGATTCTCTAACGTTCTCTCTTTTTAGTTTTCGAAAAAAGAATATGTTTGAAGATTTTTGTTAATTAAAAGGAAAAAACGAGTCCGCAATGGCCAAACCAAAGACAACTCACGCAGAGCGCTTCGCGCTCCGCGCGATATCTTCTTTGAACCTCGAACGCTCGAACCTAGCTGCTTTATGTACGACAAAACCACAAAACCTCTGAAAGACGAAGTAACGCTTCTTGACTTAAAGAAGGACAATCACGTGCTCCAATCTCAACGCTTTAGTCCTTTAAACTGCAATACATTTTTCAATTGCAGTTTAAAGGACTGACGCGCCGAGATTGGAGCACATAATCGTCCTACTTTAAAGTTGATGAGACAATAGACAATTTTATCCTGTCTGTTTTCTCTCTCTTACCTCCCTCCCTCTCTCTCTCGCTCCCCCCCCCCCCCTCTCTCTTTTATACATTTGTTTTCACTTTATGAAACTAGAATCATAACAATTCACAAGCTGTTTTTAACGATGTACATATACTGGACGTTTTATGGTTTTGATCACGAATGCATCATATTAATGTAAAATCTCTATTCTCACGTTTTCTCTTTGTTGGATTTCAATGCGACACAGAAATTCTTCAAGAGAATGTTTGGTTCTTCCAAAAGGTCTTCTGTTGTTTCTGCTCTGTAGTCTGTATCTTGGTTTCATGTGTTTCTCTCTCTCTTTCTCTCTCTCTCTCTCTCTCTCTCTCTCTCTCTCTCTCTCTCTCTCTCTCTCTCTCTCTCTCTCTCTCTACGTCTCTGTCACCTTGTTTGTTCTGAGAAAACTTCTATTTTTTCCGTTACAAAACCTTATTTTCGGGATAGTATCAACCACATCCATTTTGCAGGCTCAAATGTTGGAAGACATAGAGAACACTGACTCTTCGTCGTCCTCGATTGGTTGCGTGAAGAACAAGGACGAATTGCCCAATTCGATCATCGTCACACAGGTTCCAGAAGAGGTTGGAACTTGTTCAATTTGCTTAAATAAGGACGATTGTGTGGTCCAATCCCAACGCTTCAGTCCTTTAAACTACAATACATTTTTCAATTGCAGTTTAAAGGACCGTTGACACGAGATTGGTCCACATAATCGTCTTTAAATAACATATAACATGTCGTATTTAGCCATGTACGGAACGCAAAATATCATGTATTTTATCTTATATCAGCTTTCAAGTGTTAACGGTCCTCTTTTATGTAATTTGAAGATTTGTGATTGTGACACCTGGTTGTTGAGAGAGGGGGGGGGGGGGTGAGAACTTTTTTCAAATTAAAACTATAAACTTAACTAAATTAGCTGGCTGCTGGTATGACTTGCTCTTTCTAAATCTGAAATACTTTCTTTCTGCTGAGAAATAAGTGCTTGTAGCAAAGAAGTCACACGAAATTCAAATCCAAGTGGCCAGTTATGGGATTTTCTGTTCAACACCTCAACATCTGTTTTTTTTTTCTGAAAAGAAAGGGCGGGGTCCTTTTATATGGAATGCTGTCACGTACTAGTGACCAGCTGACCGATCGCAAAGGTTCATTATTAAAAAATTCTTTCAAAAGACACACTCACTTAATGTACTTTAGTGTTTGAGCTCTTTGAAGAGCCCTTTTTTATGAAATTTTTTTAGTCTTCATTCTTTCTTTGTTTTTTGCTCTTGATCAATCGGAGAACACTTCACGATTTCGAGAGACGCCTACTCTAACTAGTTCAACAAACCCTTCGAGTGCAAAGGCCATTCACAAAATTAACAGAAGGCTGACCGATACTGAAAGTAACCGAATTGTTGATCAACTTGACTAACGCATGCAATTCACAATAGGAAATGAAGTTTCACCAAAAACTTGAGGTTATTTGTCGTCTTAAAAAGTCTTAAAAATACCATGTGGAGTTTCGTGGAATTGTTGACCATTTGTTTTTTGAACTAATTCAATTGTTTTCCAGGTGTTTGCCAATCCGGACCAGCGCGAGAATTTCTCGCAACTCTTCACGCAAATCGAGGAGGATATTCATTTCGATTTTCTCAAGAGTTTCCGACGAGTTCGGGTTATATTCAGGTGAGCTTTTTGTTCAGTTTTCAAGTTACGAAATGGGACGATTCTAAATATATCTGCTAGCAATTTTCAGACTTTTCATGGAAACGTTCAGGGTAGTTCAATATCGGGATTATGGGAAAACAAGTTCTTGTATGGATAACAAAGTGACCGTACTTTTGTGAAGGAGACTGTTTCATGTCTGTGACAATGAGCAATACCAATAAGTGAATCGACATTAGGATCTTGGAGATGTTAGCCCATATAATACCGCCAAGTTTTCTTATGGGATAGGAGGTCACGAACAAATTCGGGTGGAAAATGGGGGTCGCGAGTGGAAAACTGACGAATTTCATATTCATACATTATCGGCAGTGAATGCAAAATAGAGGCAGAAATCGCAGTTTCGGATAGGTCGCGGCTCGAAAAAAATGGAGGGGTTGCGAGATTTTAAAACCAATATGAGAAGACCCTTGGCGGTGTATGTGTTCGCCAGAAAAAATGAATCAAACGGTTTTTCTAGGAAGACAAATACCTTCAATTCGGAGTTTTTTTGACTATATTATGGAAGGGGCGAATTCTTTTTATCTTAACATTTCTTTCTTTCTAATTATTGATTTCTCTGCATTCAGTTCTCCGGAAAATGCGACAGCGGCCAAGTTGATTGTTCAGGGATTCTCGTTCAATGGCGTCGAGCTGAAGGCATTTTTCGCCCAGGTACGTAATTATCATCTTTTAATATCCCTATTTATTTTATATTTCACTTAAAAAATGTTTCAAACAGTGCTCGGTTTGGTAAATGAACTTGAGCTGTAGAAAAATGATCAAAGATCTTTCTCGTTTCAATGTGCTTCAGGTGATAATAGTAATATGCCATCAAACACTGTCGGAAGCGAGAGTTTAGAATAGCAATTAAATTCTAAATTGAACTTTGTTTTTTCATCTCGAAATCAAGTATTTTACATGGGAAATAGTTTTTTGTAGCTTTTGTGTATTGGTTTCTTGGCAATACGTTTTCTCCCGAAGTATGACGGGAACTACAAATACCCATAGTACAGATACAGAGGTGATGTAAAATATCAGAGGGAATTCTACAGTGTTTTTTTTCAGCGAGTGCTCCTTCGTAACTCTGCGCCTCTGCTCTCTCCTCCACCCTTGGAGAAACAGTTTCTCATTTCGCCCCCCTGCTCACCCCCGGTGGGATGGGCTCAGGTTAAGGTGGGTACTGACTGATAACTACAAAGTACAATATTGAATGATGTATTATTTATATAAATACAAACAGCGTTATCGATTGATTGATCGTACAAGTCTTCAAGTCGAGGTAGATATTGACTGATATAACTACAAACTACTTTATTCAGTGATACATCGCGGTCCAAAAGGCTTGAAAACTAGTGTTTTGGTTAATTGTTCAATGATTTGACACCAATTAAGTCAAATAGTCCAAATACAGTCGAGTACCTATATTAATAAACTAAAGAGTTTGCCTGTGCAAACCCAATTAGTTAGCCGTTGTTGTACATAATACCCACTTACACAGTGTAGATACAATAATTATATTCTGTAGAGTACAATATACACTTGGGCTATTTGAATATTGTTCTTTGTATTCCCCTTATCTAACCCTTTTCCAGGAAATGCCGCCGGTCATCTGCAATTTCGACCTGATGTCTCGTTTGGCTTCGTTCGCTCTCGATGAAAAGTAGGTCGACGTTCTCTTTTCAACCTTTTTTCTGGGCTAATCCAATATATCTGATATTTCTGACGAGGTATTGTGGTTTCGCCTAGGCTTGGGCCCGGGAACGACAAACGACCCAAACGTTGACCTACATTACCGTGGGTACGACTCTGGCCGAAAAAAAATAGCGAATTGCCAGAAATGTGGCACTTCTGAGAATTTGTAGGAAAATCTATCTAAATTCCCACAAAATTAAAACTAAAAAAAAAACTGAGAACTACCTAAACTCCCGTCATTTTTCGGCCCTTGCGGTGGGTGGGTGTCCTTTCGAATTTTTGATAAAAAATTTTAGACCCTATAAACGGAATATTACTTATATTATTATTATTACTATTTAGATTCGCGGTGCACAACGGGGACGAGTCTACCCCGACGATAGTGGTTCATCCGTGCGAGACCTCCCTCGATGCGCCCGCCCAGTTGGAAATGCCGAAGACCCCCAGACCACCCGGGGAGGGAGAGGAGGAGGACTAAGGGTCATAGTTCATTGAGTTTTCATTATATTATAGTCTTTTTCGTTCCCACCGAGACTTCTACAGTACCCACGCGAATATTCTAATTACTGCTTCATAATGACAATTTCTTCTGATACTGTAGGCGTCTCTCAGTGGTAATACGTAAAACTATACCACTCACTTGATCCCAGCTCTATCTGTTGAAACGCGTGGCTTTTCCCAATCCATCATCGTTCCCACTTTGGAAAAAGGCCCACTTCTAACATTTTTGAAACAAATTTTGACTAAGCTGGCTCATGTGGGTTGGTGTTCATATTTTGTGGGGTGTCGCGCGTTTTCTGTGTTTAACGGAACCGTTTGAGTTGGTTTTACATCTCAAAACAGTCATATATGATGAAAATACTCGCTAAGAAAGACTTTTGATTTTTACAATGTTTTCAATTAGTTCTATATGACATTCGTTATACCATACTCTTGTATTTTCTATCGAATTACATTGAAATTTCCCAATGTGTAGGGGCTAAATATTTGATAAGATGAAGATGAACAATTATACCCTTTCCCTAGTATTCCCTACCTTCTGAGTTTAGTGTTATTGAGAAAGTCTGGAAAAGTGGAACCTACTCATGTGCGGGTGTTTCAAACCACTTTCCACCATTTGAGAATTATTATGTTTGTTTTCACCATGTTGTAGAATCAGAATTATTTTGAACATTTATGTTTCTGCAATTGAAAGTGTCAACAAGTTCCCAGCTTTACGTTCTACGTTCAGAGACTTTACGTTCAGAGATTGTATATAACATGTGTAATAAAATTTATTATTGCATAAATGTACCATACCCTAAACGTTACATTATTATACTCAATAAAAGATCACAAAAAAGCATGCATCACAGATTAACAAATCACGCCCGTAGAACAACAAGAACTTCAAAATCTCACCTAAAATTTGAACCCACCCTATTAAAGCAAATAAATCATAACAGGTTAATATATATAAATTAAATCAATAAATATCTTCAAACCATCTGGAAGTCGCTTTTGTGAACGGAGTTGGCTTTGCTCAAAAAGATTCTTCCGATCACACTCTTTATCTTTGCATCGAAGCTTGCCTTGTTTTTACTGAAAAATACTAAGTTTCATTTGTATCATGCAGGTTGCTCAAATCCAAGCGGCTAGAAAAGAAACAAGCTTCTCTATTGTGTTTGATTCAGGTCCGTTTGAATGTGTTCGCAGATAAAACTACTAACATTTGGTTACTGTCTACTAAACTCTTCTCACTACTCTAACCAACTCCACTATAGATTCCATAAAACGTTATGGACTGTGGATAGAATAAGCCTGATTCTCAAAGCAACTTCGTATGAGAAACATGAATCGTACTTGCGTAATACGTAAATACGTCAAACACTCTCAAACGTGGAAAGTGGAAAACTTGTGTAATTTGCTTAACTAGCATAACTGATAGCGAAACTGACCTGTATATATTGAGGTAGATAGCCAATAGTATAACCAATCCTGCCCAAATATAGTCAATCGTGAAAGGCTTGGAGAAAAGAATAAAGGACAGGCAAATGGTCAGAGCCTTACGTAGTGTGGTTACTGTAACCGCAACAAGGGCACCACTGACCTGGAAAAACAATACATTTTAGAACAAAAAAGTGCAAAACGATCATTCAACGTTGTATTCTGATCTTGGAGCGCTTAGGGATGATTCCGAGACTTTTATGTTTTCAGATCAACAATTAAGGAATTAAGGCAAATAGTCCAAATACAGTCGAGTACCTATACTAATAAAGTAAAAAGTTTGCCTATGCAGTTTTGTAACACTGTACCCAACTTTTAGTGCCGAGCTCAACTCTCCATAATATGCTAACAGTCAGTTTCAGACCGACTCTGTATGTAGCCACAACCTAGTAAGGTACTAACGAGCACGATATAATTCAGCTAAAAAGTATATATTTTGTTCACGATTAAACAAGTGACTTTCCACATTATAATGTGAAGTTTTTCTGACACCTTGCCACAAAGTCTAGAACTATTCATGAAAAAGTGGGGGCCCAACGATTGTGAGATTTGTCTTCTGCTGTGCGCCCCTTAGACAACTACTCTCAAATGAAGCAGCTACTGCTACAGAAACCGAAAAATACTCATGTATAACTGTTAACTACAAACATACAAAAGTCGTAAAATATTTGTTCAAACCTGTAAACTAGAATCTGTAAATAACCAAAAAATACCAATATACTCAAGTATAACTGTCCATTACAAACATACAAAAGTCGTAAAATATTTTCTCAAACCTGTAAACTAGAATCTACAAGTCACAGCTGCGAAAGAGAGAGCAACTGTTGAATAATATGCCAAACGTTACAGCACCTGGAATTGAAGTAATGACAAAAAATGCCAACCATTGTGCACAAAACCAGGAACTCTATAATTGACTACGTTGAATTAACATCTGTGATTTGTAGATTCTAGTTTACAGGTTTGAGAAAATATTTTACGACTTTTGTATGTTTGTAATGGACAGTTATACTTGAGTATATTGGTATTTTTTGGTTATTTACAGATTCTAGTTTACAGGTTTGAACAAATATTTTACGACTTTTGTATGTTTGTAGTTAACAGTTATACATGAGTATTTTTCGGTTTCTGTAGCAGTAGCTGCTTCATTTGAGAGTAGTTGTCTAAGGGGCGCACAGCAGAAGACAAATCTCACAATCGTTGGGCCCCCACTTTTTCATGAATTTTTCTCTTTTTGTATACATGCCGTAGGTATGTGGTTTGATCTGTACGGTGCAGATAAAAAATTTTTTTATTGAACCACTTGCCACGTATTACTGTCATTTCAGAAAAATATGACGTCAACTTGCAGTTCTAGAAACTTACTTCATCTGCCCTTCAGAATCCCAGAATACGTCATGTTTGAATGAAGTTTCATCGTGAATTGACCATTTCTAAGAAACTTTCAGCATTCGAAAACATATTTCACGTCAATTTTTCGAAAGTTGACGTCATCTGGCCTTCTGATTTCCAGAATAAGTCATATTTAGATGAAGTTTTGTCGTTAATATACCATTTTTAAGATATTTTCAGCAGTTGAAAATATATGTGACGTCAACTTTGCACTTTTCAAAATCGACGTCATCTGGTCTCCAGAATCCCAGAATACATCACTGACAGATTGAGTGTCACCGTTAATTGACCCTTTCTAAGATATTACCATCGTTTGAAAATATATGTGACGTCAACTTTGCACTTTTCAAAATCGACGTCATCTGGTCTCCAGAATCCCAGAATAAATCACTCTCAGATTGAGTTTCACCGTTAATTGACCCTTTCTAAGATATTACCATCGTTTAAAAATATATGTGACGTCAACTTTGCACTTTTCAAAATCGACGTCATCTGGTCTCCAGAATCCCAGAATAAATCACTCTTAGATTGAGTTTCACCGTTAATTGACCCTTTCTAAGATATTATCATCGTTTAAAAATATATGTGACGTCAACTTTGCACTTTTCAAAATCGACGTCATCTGGTCTCCAGAATCCCAGAATAAATCACTCTAAGATTGAGTTTCACCGTTAATTGACCCTTTCTAAGATATTACCATCGTTTAAAAATATATGTGACGTCAACTTTGCACTTTTAAAAATCGACGTCATCTGGTCTCCAGAATCCCAGAATAAATCACTCTTAGATTGAGTTTCACCGTTAATTGATACTTTCTAAGATATTACCATCGTTTAAAAATATATGTGACGTCAACTTTGCACTTTTCAAAATCGACGTCATCTGGTCTCCAGAATCCCAGAATAAATCACTCTTAGATTGAGTTTCACCGTTAATTGACCCTTTCTAAGATATTATCATCGTTTAAAAATATATGTGACGTCAACTTTGCACTTTTCAAAATCGACGTCATCTGGTCTCCAGAATCCCAGAATAAATCACTCTAAGATTGAGTTTCACCGTTAATTGACCCTTTCTAAGATATTACCATCGTTTAAAAATATATGTGACGTCAACTTTGCACTTTTCAAAATCGACGTCATCTGGTCTCCAGAATCCCAGAATAAATCACTCTTAGATTGAGTTTCACCGTTAATTGATACTTTCTAAGATATTAACATCGTTTAAAAATATATGTGATGTCAACTTTGCACTTTTCAAAATCGACGTCATCTGGTCTCCAGAATCCCAGAATAAATCACTCTCAGATTGAGTTTCACCGTTAATTGACCCTTTCTAAGATATTATCATCATTTGAAAATATATGTGACGTCAACTTTGCACTTTTCAAAAATGACGTCATCCGGTCTCCAGAATCCTGAAGGACGTCAGGAATAGAATACTTCATACTCAAATAAAAGTCACGACGGCATCATATTTCAATTTTCGAGCAAATCGGTAATTGTTACTCTAAGTTACAATACAGTTTGAGTTGTCGACCGGACAGAGAGAGCGTGCTGAATGGAGAGACGCAGACACGTTCCGAAAAATGTCTATAACATTGATTAAAACACTTTTTTCTTGAATTTTTTTTGCTCCGCGAGTGTATGAGTAGGTATCACATGTCTTCCACAATTTTCAACGAAATCGGTCGAGTAGAAACCCTTGAACTGGGTTTACTTTTCTTGTCACAACCCACCCACCCACCCACCCACACACCCACACACGACGGAAGTTGGCGCTCTTGTTGAAGCGCATGAGGCCATAACTTGGCTCAAACTTGACCGATTTCGCTCGAATTTGAAAAACGGTTAGGGTATTAGCTATAGAAAACAAGTACATCGATAAAAACTTTGTTTTGCAAATTTCAGCCTTTTTGAGGAGATACTAAAAAAACGGAAGCGCGCATTAGCCGGACCAAAGACAAATCTCGCACAGCGCTTCGCGCTGCGCGCGATTCATGTGCTACTATGTAAATAAAACCTATGAACCCCATAGTTATCATCAAAATACTCATTCCTAATAATAGACCAACAAACCTTAATCAGGGTGAGCACAACGTTTACTCCGAGGTAGCCCAGTAGACCAAAAATAAGTCCATAGCCAAAGGTGTACCAAGGGTTCTGGAAAAAGAGAGCTCGATTCTATACCACCACACCCAATAAGTTAGTTCAAAATTGAACCAAACCCACCCCGACTACACGGTAATTGACCTTTTTTTTAATTAACGTTGTTCACATTGCAAGTTGCAAAACCTTATCATGATTCACTGCCGCTTATATCCATCTTTGAAGTTGTTTGAACGGTCAAAAAACGTGAAATTTTAATTTTTAGAAGCTTTTTACAACAAAAAACGATGAAACGTAACGTACCTGAATGAAAAAGGCAGTGGCTTCGAAAAATTCGCCGGTGACCAGAGTATAGAAGAAGATGTAGACGGAGCCAATCGAATACGAATAAAGAACCTATAAGGAGATAGAAAAGTGGTTTCATAATATCTGATCATCCTACTTTCTACAAAAAGAGATTGTCATTATAGACTAGTGGAAATTTATGAGTGTGCATCAAAAATATGCTAATTTGCCCGATTGTGACAAAAAAAAAGTAATTTGAACTTTTCTGACAACTTCACTAGAACAGTTTATTCTCACACATAATGCAACGTAGCTTAATGAAAAAGGCACTTTCGCATATTCTTCTCTTGGCAACATCTAACCATAAAACGGTACAAGTAAGTGAGTACCCAACCACATTATACCTTATTCAAGAGTAAAACTCCAACCGAATTCAAGTGTATAATTCCAACCAAACCAACCATTTCGTTGCTGGACCCGCCGTACTTTCTCATATTCTTCTCCTGAATATTTCCGATGACCGCATCTGCCAGCAGGGCTCCCGATATCATCACGTAGCCCTTCGGCTCGAAGATGGGCGACACTTGGCTGTCTGCCAGGGTGAACATGATCAGACCTTAAATACACACTGAAAATAGAACAACAACAAAACGCTCATTACGTGGAAAAACGAATACACGGAATAAGGAAATCACTTTCCTATTGAAAAGAGTGAAACTGTTAAACTTCTTTCAATACCAGAAGGGACAGTTTTTGCTTTTTGGCAACAAGCAAGTAATACTTACTCAATCTCAAGTGTGGCTGCGGAGAAACACGTTTTTCCCTTTGAATTCTCCTGGCAGTTAGCCCGAGTTTCGCATATTGAACAATTTAACCTAGTTCTCATTTTTCAAATTCAGAACTAAGCTATACCTACACTAAAGCAACCTTACTAATTCCACTTCACAGAATACCCCGAAATGGAGAAAAAGAGAAGAAACGTACCTAAACTCATGAGGGCCGCGGCAGAGAGATCAATCAACCCGTATCGTTTTCCTTGGATCAAAATTCCGCCAATCAGCACGGGAATCAACTTGCAACACTTAAAAATGACCTGAAAACAGAGGTAGGTCTTGAATTTTATCACAACGAACCATCAAAGGAGTCATAATCTTGCTTGAATGAAATAGTGTGCTATTGTAAACGCACAAAGCTTTGCAATCCGAAAACTGGAAAGGTTTGAAAAAGTTGGTGAAAAGGGAAAGTTTCTTTTCAAATTGACTAACAAATCCGGTGTAGAATACTCGCCAACATCTGTCACTTCAGTTGCACAATAAAGTTACATGCTTAGTTAGAGAAAACGACATAGCTTCGTTTCATTTTCGCCAATATCGGGAAATAATTCAAAAATTTTGAATCCAATCTAACCTGCGTAGGATAGTTCAAATATCCAACTGATGCGTTGGAAAGTCCCATGGTTGCCACAGTAAAGAAGGCGAGAAGAGCATATATACGGAGGGGCAGTCTGCAAGTAGAATAGAATAGATTTATTCACCACACGCAACTTTTTAAACTGTTGGATAATGAAGAAATGGATAAAATATGAACTAATGAAGAAATGAAAGACACATACACACCAATCCGGACCGAACAAGCTACGAGAGCTTATTTAGAGGAGCATATTTCTTTACTTCAACAATGCATCATACGTCGCAGTTTTGCAAAAGAGATAACCGAGTTTTCCCACGTCGTAAGAGAGGACCCTACTTTTTGTGGTCAGGACTCAGAACATGAACAAGGTAATAAAAATAAAGTGGATTGAACCAGCAAACGCATCAACCCGGTTCATTCTATAAAGACAGTTAGATTGCTCTCGGAACTTCCATCAACCTGGTAGAACTTCCTTAAACTTACATCAAACTAGGCAAAAAATGACTCACTGAATCACTGATATTTGAACTGACCTCCTTTTGGTGTCGTGCCAGAGTCTTCCTTCCGCGTAGCCGCACGAGCTGTAGATGATGAACTGCAGCAGGGTCAGGTACCAGCCGAACGGTCTCATTCCCGGAAACTTGAAAATCAGCTCCTGCAAAATGAGGATGATCAAACAAATTGCATGTGCATGCACCAGTTACGTTGTTCGAGCATTCAAAAAAATACGGGCTCCTCATTCGCCAAATTTGATGGAAAATCAATAAGTTGTAAATCGGGAAAAGGGTTCATTTTAGTCGCACCTTACTAACGTGTTGGGATGTATCGAGTTATATCGTCGTGGTAGTATCGAACATTTCGAATGACTAGTCTTATACGGAATAGATGTTTGCCTCATTCATTTCCGCACCTGCCGGACACACGTGTGACAGCGGGTTGGCACTTTCGTACATTCACAACGGTGATGCTCAGATGTCGCATGAAGCTAGCACAACCAAACCGTAAGTCATATCATACCTATATGTATGAAACACAGAAATATTGGCGAATTCTTTATTTCACCCGGTATTTTGTTAACCCTAGCCGTTAACCATTAACCGGGTTACCTGGTTAACCCTTTTGTTAACCACTTGGTAACCATAAATTTGCCCCAAAAGACATTGTAAAATAGGGTTAACAAGTGGTTAACAAAAGGGTTAACCAGGTAACCCGGTTAAGGTTAACTGGTAGGGTTAACGAAATACCGGGTTCCTTGTGGAATTGGCCAGAAATATTACCTGCATGTATCCATAACCGACGTAGAACACGAATATCGCGCATGACAGCAGAACGAATTGTAGCCAATGAGGCCTGGAAATTCGGAACCATCGTGCGATTCAACTATGCTATTCTCTCTATCGGCATACTTATTAAGTTAAGTAGAAACAACAATGATATGAGTAACAAATTTTTGAGACAACCCTATTCAAAACAAATAAACATAACGATTTCTCAAGGCAGTAACACTCTTCGAGGTATCTATTAATATATATCGAAGTTCACATACCTATAAGTTAGATCTACTCCGAGCAAGTGCACAGCAGGCCGAGACTTAGGCGTCGTAGAGTGCGTGGGCAGCATCTTGTCTTCTAGATCTGTCGTGTCACCATTCTGCATTGTGACTATTAATTATGTAATACACTGCGGACTAAGTTGCTACGCATACAAAATTAATCGAACAAAATCTACAAAGATTAGATACAGCGGAAATCCGATCTACTGGCCACGTCGATACGCAATTGCGCGCAGCGAACAAGTTTTCGGTCACACGGCATGCAAAGTTGAAACTTAAGAAGAAAAGGAGAAACGCGTACGTGAAGTTTGGAAGGAGTTAGTGAGCACCAGCAAAACACTACCCATGATGAGAATTTTGAACGTGAATTGTACCACAACCGCTCTATTTCAGGTCAACATTAACTCTAATAATGTGGAGTGGAGACCAGTCGCCGTCCACAACGACATAATTTTGACCAAGAAGCACTAAGTCCTTCTTCGAGGCATGGAAACCTACAGCGGAATTCAGAATAGACCATATGACGCAGCTCATAGTAGAAGCTACCTACTATGTGCAATATTGCCCACGGAAACGACCACACATGAAAAAAACAACAGTGAACAGACAACAAGTTTATTCCAACAAATAACAATTACTTCTTGGAGTCAAAGTATTGCTGGAGAACAGC
Source organism: Litoditis marina (assembly GCA_964036275.1). Taxonomy (NCBI): domain Eukaryota; kingdom Metazoa; phylum Nematoda; class Chromadorea; order Rhabditida; family Rhabditidae; genus Litoditis; species Litoditis marina. The sequence goes on along the minus strand of OZ038435.1, from coordinate 21,530,100 downwards.
CTTGCCCTGCTCCTCGTTTCCGTAGTCCTTGACGACAGCGGCGGAGCATCCGACGACCTTACGGGCTTTTCCCTCCTTGTCGTACTTGCAGAGACCACACCATTCACCGATGATCTTCTTATCGGCGACCTTTACGAGCGGGATGTTGTGCTCATTGCAGAGAGCCTCGACCAGCTTAACGTACATGGGCTCGTCGCAGTTCTCAGCGAGAACGCAGAAGTGAGCCTCACGCCTGAAAAAGAAAACATGTAGGCTTCCTTTGGCATCCCAAGTTCTAAAAACAAACCGAGATGTGGCAAGTCGGTCCACAATTTAGCACACGACAGGTAGAGGAAAATGAACATATCAAGTTACTCTGTTTATGTATGCACCTATTACTTAAAAGAGCAAAGCACCACGAGATGCCCTCTCTGCTCTAGGCTAATTAAAACTAGCAAAACAACGCTCCTAGACACAAGAGTAGTGGATGAACAGATATTAGTTTAATTTCAGACTTTAACCAGCACGACAATTTTTGCAACGCTCGAAGTAAACCGCCGAAATGACCTATATTAAATTGACTCAGAAAACTAAAGTAGGAACTAAACACCAACACTGCGTGCCGTTATTATTCCGGCTTACTGCTTACAGTAGAAATCAAAAAAATTCAGTAATCACAGCAAAATGGCGTACGCATTTTTGCACAAAAGCTTGAAAAAATCTCACTTGTCAAGAGCCTTGGCAGCCTCATGAAGTCCCTTGGCCAAACCGTCGGCGAAGTGAGCGGAACGCAGAACAGCCTTGAGAGCTCCCTGAACGTCCATCACAACTGGTGCCGGGGCAGCGGCGGCGGGGGCGACCTGCACTTCATCTCCTCCATCAGCCATTTTTGCTTCCTTCGGAGTCCTTGATGAGTTACCTTCAAAAAGAAATCATGACAATGAGAAAAGATACAAAATTATTCATATTCACAGGAATTGAGATACTCAAAAACTCACGCAAAAATTACAATTTGATATTCTGGAAAGCAGTGGTATCAATTTCATTCAGGACATAATTCTATAGTAGTCCAGTTTCTACACTAATCTAGGAAAAAATGCGAAAATTAAGTAAATACGGAAACATAAAGGAGAGGGAGAAGAAAGAAGAGCCAGATGATTCCTAAAATTTGGCAGCGGTTAAAGGGCGGTATTTCGCTGCGTATCGACCAGTTGAGTCGATGCGCAGCGGACATAAAACCGCGAATATCTCTGTTTTGAAAAATCACTGGTCGCACTTTTTGGTATGGTCTCTCATATCATTAATTTATTATTTATCAATTTAATTCTATCCATCATCTGATAGTTTTATAGTTCTCCATTCTTTTAGCAATTAAATTTTGCAGTATTTTCAAACATAAGCAAATAGTTCCTTTTCGAGCCTATTGACTGTGTATTTTGGCTCGCTTACCGGATTCTTAACATGATATTCAATTCTAAGAATTATTCTTCTCTGTTATTTCCAATGAAATAAGATCGTTCTTTTCCCTATTGTATCAGTTAACTTCCATAGCAACTATTTTTGATGAAATAAGTATTCCAATAACTTCATCTTGAGAAACACGAGCTGTATTAATTGGATTTCAGAAAATGTGGTCGATCGTTAGCCTAGTTTATAATGCTTTTCGAACAAAACATGTGATTCAGCAGTTTATTGGCCAATTCTACAACTAACCCGGTTTTTAGGTAACCTAACCCTTTTTTGGTAACCTTTAGGTTACTTGAGTAAGTAACCTCTAAGTAACCTTAAGCCAAAATCGGGTTACCATCAAAATTAAAAGTAATAACGAGTTTTCAAGCCAAATTTGAGGGTAACCTGTTTTTGGTTTCAGGTTACTTTCAGGTTACCAACGGAGTAACCTAAAAAAAAGGGTTACCAAAAAGGGTTGGGTTACCTATAAAACGGGTTAGATATAGAATTCACCCAGTTTATTTCAGAATGGCTCAAAACACGACGGACGATAAAGTGTCCGTTCTGGACCAAGTTTTTCTGGAGATAGGAAAGAAGGCCACGGAACTGCCTCCGCCGTTGGCCGAAAATATGGAAAACACTCTTGTGTTGTCCCAGTATATGGTAAGTTCTCACAACAAATAATTTAATATAAGTCAACCTACAATAAACCATAACTATAGAAGGAAAATGATTTTTCACTGAGTCGCGTTTCAATTATTTTACCCAACTCACAGAACATGTGTTCTATTTCCATCTGAATGGCACATTTGGTCATTTCTGAGATTTGGTTATCTGATTGGTTTGAGAACTTCGATACTAATACCAACACCGAACACTACTATCTAGAAAGAGAGCACATGTTCTCTGAGTTTACTCGAAACACCCGAAATCATCCAAGTTGGCTTGAAAGTGTACCTTACTTGCCGAGATTTTATTCGAATTCACAGGTTTTCATGATATATTTCAATAGTTTGTTTGTTCAATTGCAGGCCCTGGCTAAACAGGATATCGAGCTGAATACGTCCATTCTGGACAACTTTCGACAGATCCTCGTGCAGAAGGCGGAAATTCTGAGAACCGAGGTAGTTTGTTGATTTCGTATTTCTGATTCACGTTGTAATCTCGCGAACTTCTTGTCTTTTATGTAATAACAGCGGTGAGAATATCAGGGTAATTTCCATATTGCGGTATTTCTGATCCTACTTTTTTCAATGCAGACGGTTTTTTCCCGAAGAATACAATCTGTCCTCATCACTATTACGTCGTCAGTGTTTTAATTTACAAATCCTTATTTTCAGATTGAACTGCGCGAAAAGAAGAACATCAAGGATTCGGTTGAAAGGAGCAAACTACAATTGGAGGCCACCGAAAAAAAATTCCAAGGTGAATAGATTTGTTTTTTTTCTTTAAATCAAAACACGTCAAATAAGTCTTACTGGATAACTGGACTTGTGCATACAAATATTTTTTCTTGAGTATTTCTGGCTATTTATGAGTTTATTTTTTTCAGAGATCAGAGATAAGCTGCGAGCTCGAGACTTCTCGTTCCTCCAAACGAAGAAACCGCAAGAAGTGTCCGCCCCCATCTCAAAAGAGACGACTTGTGAGTTTTCATCATGTATCAAATGACTTTTCTGATTGAAAAATTATTGTATAGCAAATTTGTCTTCGTGGAAGTAAACATAAAGTAATCGGGCCAAGTTTTTGTGAACAACGTGACTTCAGCAAGTTAGAATTAAGTTATTTTTAATAATCGGGAATCCAAGATGTGGAAAGCAGAAATGTCAGCAGAAAAGATCATACTTCGAAAAGCTTATCAAAAAAAAATCAATTCCACGAGGAATCGGTTCTCTATTGAACCAATGGTTGGTATTAGCCTAAACCTCGTCGGCTATTTTTCAATGAGAAACCCATTGTGCTATTAGAATCAATAATGTCATTCAGCTGTTTTGCATTGAACTTCAAATTGGATTTTGGGAAAGCAAGCAATTGTTTAGAATATCTCCGGCGGTTTCAAGGCTGTCAATGCCAAGCTTTGGTTCGGAATATAATATAATAATCATTTTAATAATATATATTATTTCTGTTGTTTGTAGGCTCCAGTTCCGTGGCTGCTCCCCGTAGTGCCGATCCCGTGGTACAAGATCCAGTTCTGAACAAAGGGTTGATGAATCCACAGTTTCTCCTCCACCAAAGTAAGTCCTCATTGAAGGCATTCACCAAGTTCCCAGGAAGGTAAAAAAGCTTCCCGCGTCTCTGTACCCTCCTCACCAGCACACTATTTTCGTGCCCTACCTTCTCGCGGGACGGTATTTTAGCTTCCCGAGGATTGGTGAATACGGCCACTGGTTCATCAGACTACCTGTTTTTCGTTGAAATCGCGATTTTGAACTACCCCAATTTCATAGAGTAGCAATTTACTATTAAAAACCTCATCTCGCACCCAGTTTTGTAGCTTGGTTTTCCAGATGAAACAACCTGTTATTCAATAAATTCATGTGGAGAACAAAGTCGTCCTATTGAATAGTAGAATAGGGCGTGAATACTACAACTTGTCGTTTTTTAGCATTCTCCAGTAAAGTTATCCGATCAACTAGAAAAATCGGAATTCTCTCCATTTTCTGCCGAAATCGGGGGAATTGTCTTATTTTTAATGTAAAGTCAACCTATTACAAATATATAATAAAAGCAACAGCTTTACAAATATATATTGGAAAACGGAATATTTTTGCAGTAACGAGATTAGTTCAGTCTTCCACAAGACAAGTTGTACGAAAAGCATAAAGTGCTAGGTTATAACTGTTTTCGATGTTTTCCACAATTTTCTATCAAACCCCATTTCTAGTTGTAAAAAAAGAGTTTTAACCACTGTTTCCGAGGGTTTTGTATTTGTTATCTTGTATTTCAGAGCCGCAGTACACTTCGAGCATCGCTCGCCAGCTACTAGCCGCCAAGGAGTCTGAGAAGAAGCCGGCTACCCTGCCCGAACCTCGCCCCATGCTGTCCGCACATAGGCCTACCATTGCAGTGGAAACCATCAAGAAGTAGGTGTTAAGGTGTTATCACGGATAGAAACACATTTTCCACGATAAATGACTTGTTCTCTGGTTTAAATATGTGAAAATCGTGAGTTCTTCTGAAAAAAAAGCTATTTTCCTAGATTTTGGCACAAATGAGCTCGATTTATGAAATTTTGCGACAATTTGGGTAGTGTATGTGTATGGTAATCAGCTCTATTTTCTGGTTGAACCACAATACTTTCTCTTAGAATTGATCTAATCGGGCCTTTTTCAGTGAGTTTGTGTCAACCTCTGCTCATGTCGTCACTTCTACTGGTACGGTTATCGATTACTCGTCCAATCGATACCGCGAAGAGCAAATTCAGACGGCGCCCCGCACAATTGGCACGGAGGAGGCTGTTAAGGGTGCGTTTCAATCAATACTTATTGATTATATTATAATAACAACAGGTTTGTTGTACAACAAGTCATGCACATGTTATCCGATGAATATCCACGAGAATAACCTTACCACTAAGCACCCCAAAGGGAGGGAGTTATAACCCCAGTGGTCTGCCATATTTTTGGCTTGGTTGACAATCTCTAAATATACACTCCAAATGTCTACACCTAGTCGAGGTGTTTTTGATTGTGATCCATCAGTCATCACAGCTCCTTCAGCTCGTCTGTGTGTATCAACACGGTACACAATATCCATATTCAAGCAAACTGGTTCGAATAGTCAAGAAATACAATGAAATTTTGAGTTTGTTTTATTTACAGGCAATGTGAAAGACTACCTAGTTTTTATAGATTTCCCAAATGTGAACTGTTTTCAGTGAATCGCAATCTGTTCGCCTCTGGTGGCAGTTCATTGGATGGCAGCGTCCTTCATACCTCCGAGAGTCCCGCCCTCTACAGTACTCAGAGAGGTAGTCTTCTTGACATTTATATTTTGAAGTGTTCAGAGAGAGAAAGAGAGATAGAGGGATAGAGAGGGAAAATTTGGAGAGAGAGAGAAGTAATTGTCTCACCCAATTCGTTCTGTATTCATAAAAACTTTCCCGTACGTTCGGAATGCGAAAACGTGTGTTGGGAACAGGGTGTACAGCAGTGGAAACTTCCCCGTGTTCAGGAAATGGTTTGATTGGGGGTCTTTTGACGCTTATCGATCAGTTTGAGTGAATTTCATGCGTATTGATTGATTTATTCTAGGTATGTGCGCCTTCTCACCGATTCGCCCCGTGGCGGCGCCAAACTTCGACGAAACTACCGACTCTGACTTCGAATCGGAACTGAATAGGGTTGGTTATAGTTTATATTATTGTTAAAGATGGCCTGACAGGAAGCAAATCTCGTGCCTTGCGCTCCACGGTTAGTTCAATCGCTCCAACGCGAATGCGCCCCGAAAACGAAGTTTTCGGTTCTCAGCTAATTAATTGTGATTAAATGATCTAGAAAGTATCTATTAAGTAGTTTTTGTACCGGATTTGCATTGGAGCGACGGAATTAACCGTGGAGCGCAAGGCACTAGATTCGGTTCCTGTCGGACCACCTTTAATGATAGTAATTATAATCGTAAACTAATACGGTCCGACAATAAACAAAGGAGTCAGTTTTGAGATTTGAACACGTGCAAATTAATGATTTTGCATTGAAAATAGACAAATAGGGATCCTTACTTTTCCCTTAAAGCAGGAGGATTGTGTGGACCAATCCCGTGTCAACGGTCCTTTAAACTGCAATTGAAAAATGTATTGCAGTTTAAAGGACTGAAGCGGTGGGATTTGACCTTATAATCGTCCTTCTTTTACTCCTTAACTGGGCTAGGCTGGACCCATAAATTTTCCAATTATTCTGGGTTTATTGGGGACCTATAACTTTTCGATTTTTTAACTGTCCAAATCCCCAACCCGACACTAGCCGCTAGCCCATCAATATGCAATATGTGTTTGCAGCTGAAATTCATATTGTGCCCGTTTTAAACGTAAGATTATGTATTTCGCTGTAGCTAAAAGTATGAAATTTGTTTAGCGCCACTGTGGAACGGAAAATTCGCTGATAAACTAGAAAGAAGAAACTTTCTCCAATCCCCTGACGAATATTTAATTTTAATGCAATGGTTTTTGTCGGAGAAAAGCTTTCTTGTCGGAGAAAAACAATTAAACTGTCTGCTTTTTCAGGGCATTGACCTGGGCGAGAGTTTGGAGAGTGCGCCGGACAGTCAGACAACGAGAGAAAACCAGCGCCCGACCTACTCGAGTGACTACGGCAGAAATTATTTGTTGGAGGTTAGTGGTGGTATAAGTTGTAGTTTGATCTTAAAATGCGCTGAAATTCATGAAAAGTCACAGGACCAGACTACAAAACAGCGGTACAGTGCCATCACACACCGTTTAGGCTGTCTTCAGACTTTTTCTGCGATACAAGATACACGATACATGCGCGCTCTAATCATGTGTATCGATTGCATTTTTGTAGCGGCGACAGATACATGCGTCACGCGATGTATCTATCGTGTTCATACTTTTTCTACAGTATCTCGGCGTCAGATACATCATTTTGAATCGACGATACACTTTTTTTGAAGATTGCGGCCGGCATTCTACACTTCACTCATATTGTGGATACATCTAGGTTTTCGGATTATAAAAGTGATTTTTGTGAAATTTTCCCAATTGATAGAATGTTCCCCCACACAAAACAGATTGGTATCCGCGAAAAAATTTCATTTTCGCGCGCGACACGCGCACGCGACGCGTCAAAATGAGAAAATATGCAGATTTGGGTCAAATTTGTGAACTGTGATTATCGATCATGGAGATTGCGAATGTGGATATCAATTTTATATCACGCACGCGACGCGTGCACGCGCCGCGACAAAAATTTAAAAACCCGTAGAATTCGATAAAACTTGGGAACCTGAGGAAATTGATCATTCTGAAGTCAGATGTGAGCTTGGTACGAACTTGGGGTCAAGCGCGCGCAGCACGCGACGCGACAAAAAATTTCAACTTTTGTGCATGAAGATAAATTTTTGGGATTGGGAGTGGTTGGCCACGCGGATAAGAATGTATTACGAGTTTCGGATATATATTCATAACCAGCATGATCGAATACCCCACCCATCCCAATTTCATATGAATCGACTCATTTTGATATTTCTGCCGCGTCGCGTGCACGCGCTTCGCGTGAGTGAAATTGAGTATATGGCATGGGGATCGGTAACAATGATCATCAGCGTTTTTGTTTTTCACGATGTCCAAAGTTTCTCGAAATTCATTCATTTTCACATTTTGTCGCGGCGCGTGCGCGCGTCGCGTGCGATGAGATAGACGTCAATTTGAAGAATACCTACAAATATCTATGAAATAAAGAATTTAAAATTGTTAAAAGTTACTTTTGAATTTGATACCAACAAAATCGAAAAAATGTCCTGGAACGTTCATACTTTTCTGATACGTTGGCGCCAAGATACGGATACAAAATGAGACGATACAAATAAATCGAAAATGAATCGTGTATCTGTATCTTGTATCGCACAAAAAGTCTGAAGACAGCCTTAAGCCTGTCGAGGCTCACAGAGATTTTTTCCCCGTAAAACTTGACGAAATTTGGGGTTTTTCTGTTGTTTGCTCTGCTTAGGCGTTCAGTTCCAAAATTGCTCCGTTTTTGAGTTTTTGTATTGCCACTCGAAAAGTTTTTCTACTTTTTGATGAAAGTACCCATACCGAACATGTGCCGAAAATGTACTTATGGGATGTTTCCGTGCTGCCAGTCTGTGATACACCACAGGCCGTATGCATGAAACATCCCGGGCCGGGTTGGGATTTTATCCTGACCTGAATTGGCTGGGAAATAGCCGAATCGAGCTCGGGATAACACCCTACCCGGGCCCGGGATGTTTTTTTGCACACGGTCTCAGTAATATCGTCACCGCAGCCACAGAAATTCGCAAAACGAATAACTTTTCTGCTTATACTGTGGAAATAAGCCTGCTCAGAAAAAGTATGGAGTTTCACGTTTTCAATTGGGAAAACGGGTTGCTTTCTATAGAATAGTTGCACCCTACTGTACGTGCACACTGTACATACACCGCCAAGGCCTCTCATTGAATGGAGCGTCACGAACATATGAATCTGAAAAGTAGGGGTCGCCGGTTGAAAGCCGGAAAATTTGTAGGGGTCGCGGTTCGAGAAAGATATTTTCAGACGATTATGAGACCTGTGGCGGTGTATGAGTATGCATTTAGTTGCTAATGTTTTTACGGTTTCATTCTAGGAAGTCGCCAAACCGGTCCCCATTCGTCCCTTGGCCGGCTATGCCGGAAATACTGATTCCGTGACGTCATCATCGTCGAAATTGCCGCCCCGCCCACTTTACTCCTCTTCCCTCGCCGCTGACTACTACAAAAAATAGGAAAATTCATCATCGATATCCATAATATAGTTATCGATTTTTTCTAATTTAAATTAGAAAGTGGTCGATCGATGTATATTGATTTTTCTTTCTTCTGATTTTAATAAGAGAGTTGGATCGATAATGTAGTCATTGATTTGCTGAGTTTTCCCATTAGATCTCATCCAAACATGTATTATTCGATTTTTCTTCTTTCCCCTTCTTGCTTACTCGTATCGTTGTACCCAAGTTAATCGGTCTATTAGAATCTATAGTTTTTATCATATCTTTACGGTTGTAGTTTTTATCTAATAGCATTCTTGCATATATCATCCTAATACCTCTGTGTATGGGGAATATAGCATTAGTAACTTGTGAGAAAAGTTCCGTTTTGGAAATATTCTTCCAAATCTGGTTTATTGTGAATCGTGTAATGTATTTGTACAGACATTTTTCGCAATTTTGAGAGAAACCGAACCTTTTCTCAGCTTTTCACACCTCAGATGATGTATGTATGATGATTGTGTAATATTTTTATCGATTTTCCTTTTTGGCCTGCGTCTCTCTGAGACGAGATGTCTCGTTTCAATATCGATACTCGTTTGTTCAATATGTGCATTGTATCATCATTGTAATATAAATGTATTTATTCAGAACACTTTGAAATAGTTTGTTAATAATGTTGGAGTTGGTAGATCTACAGGTTCTCAATTTTTGTCGGAAACTGGGTTTTCTGTTTAGCTTTTTTTATTCCTAAGATGTATCTATTCCACACCATTTGAACATGGAGTCGTATGAAATACTGGAAGATGACGACATTTTCGAAAACTGATTCAGAAGAAATTTGGTGAATTTTTTTTTTCAATACGTTTCGAATGAGTGAAATGAGTTTTTTTCCACTTTCCTACTAATGTATTCATGATTTGCACTAATGAATGAAAATACACATTTCAGAATGGGAGAATATATTTATTCAAGGCACTTTGAATGAGCGAAGTTGCACATTTTCTTGGATATTTGTTCCTGGGAAAGTCCCCCTGATAGGGCGCCCCGCCCATTTTTGGTGGATGTCTGACGCTGCAACGACCACACGGCCAACTCCACTAGCGAGGCCGGCTAGAAATAGCGGTTGTAGTTTGATCTTTAACCTTTTGATAAACCTATGTTGTCGTCGAGAATATGCCAAATTACATAAGAAAGCACGGGTTCTATCGTGTGTATCTTTTGGAGTTGACCACGGTAGCTCCGTCCTTATAAGAAAGCCTGACTATCGAAAGCTGAGAGTCGGGCCAATTCCACAAGAAACCCGGTATTTCGTTAACCCTAGCCGTTAACCATTAACCGGGTTACCTGGTTAACCCTTTTGTTAACCACTTGGTAACCCCCTTTTACAACGTGTTTGTGGGGAAATTTTGGGTTACCAAGTGGTTAACAAAAGGGTTAACCAGGTAACCCGGTTAACGGTTAACTGCTAGGATTAACGGAATACCGGGTTAAAGTAGGACGATTATGTGGTCCAATCGCAACGCTTCAGTCCTTTAAACTGCAATACATTTTTCAATTGCAGTTTAAAGGACCGTTGACACGGGATTGGTCCACATACTCATTCTTCTTTAAATAAAATGAACTCGCCCAACTTTTATCTTGCGCTCATACATCACACTTCAAGGCAATCAGTTTTACATGTTTTGTTAATATAAGCTACACCGCAGGGAGTGGATGAGATAGTTCAAACTACAAACACCGCACGGCTGATTCCACCACAGGGCTGGAATACTTGGATTCTACATTAGGGTTCGCTTTTCCGAAATGATACGGTTTTTTTGCCTCAATTAGCCGTCTTTGTAGTTTTGTACCGTTAAATTTTGGTGGTAATTCGACAACGGTGCCGGGCATACAGATCAAACTACAATTCAGATGTTATTATCAGATCCTGGCGGCGTAGCAATCCCTCAAAAATCTCATGAGATACCTCATGAGCTATTTGCATGAGCTTCCCATGAGATTCTATTCATTGCTATGCTACAACATTGAGAGTTGACGAGTAACTCATGAGGTATCTCATGAGAAACTCATATGATCTTCTCATGAGATTGGAGGAAATGCTACGCCGTCTGTAGTCATGACTCGCTTCACGTGGACTCTGAAAGTTCAACTTTCCATCGAATCTCTGAATAGTATAGGACAGTATTCCAAAAAAGATTCTTCGACTTTGCCTTTTAACGAAATTTTGTGAAATGAACAATACAACATATAATAATAAGTATACTATACCTGTAGTTGTACCACCGCAACAGCCCCTATTCCTAGTACCGCCGCCAGCCTCTCTGTGACCATGCAATAGAACATTCGGTCCATTCCTCCCTCGAACTTGGCAGCTCCGTTCGACTCACACACAAATTCCCGAGACGCGTGGTCTACAACACAAACATAGTGGTGAATTCTATATCTAACCCACTTTTTAGGTAACCTAACCATTTTTTTTGGTAACTCTTTTTTCATTTCAAGCTACTTCGGTGGTAACCGGAAAGTAACCTAAAACAAAAAACAGGTTACCCTCAAATTTGGCTCGAAAACTCGTTTTTATTGTTGTTTTTGATGGTATCCCGATTTTGGCTTGAGGTTACTCAGAGGTTATACTTACTCAAGTAACCTGAAAAAAAAGTTACCAAAAAGGGTTAGGTTACCTGAAAACCGGGTTAGTTGTATGTGTACTTCTTGTCATTTCCAATTGAACGTTGAAATTTTAATAAACTTTGAACAGTTTCACTCAGCTCTGATAAACCTATGACCTATGTTGTTTTTGAAAAAAAAAAGTGAACCGTATTTCATAGGCACGTTGCAGAGCTAGCCGTACCTCCCACGTTGCCGCTGTTTGAGTTGTTTGCGACGATTGAGAGACTTAGGCCGCTTTCCTATAGTTCGTTTCACCAATCGATGACTTTCTACAGTAATCTTTCGAAAATTCAAACGCATTTATCTAATCAACAAACAGAATTCAAGATTCACTGTTTTGTATGCTTGTAGTACCCACAGTGGAAAACGAAATCACAAAGTTTAAACTATGTACAACAACTACAAGATATGATAAACTCACTTGTAAGTTTTATTATCTCACTGTAGAGGGCTATTGTTTCGTGAAACAGACTATACTTTTTAGGTCGGCGTTTAACGCCGGCGTTAATGTGAAGAAAACATACGCATCGATTTTATTGGCGTTAACGCCGGCGCCAATCAATACGTATGTTTTCTTCCCTATTAACGCCGGCGTTGAACGCCGACGAAAAAGTATGAATGCGGCCTTAGGCTAGTGCCTCTCTGTATAATATCAGAATATCACTTACCCAGTACTATCCTATGATAGAAGTGTGTCTTGTCCCTAGTGACTTTGGCTACCGTAATCTTCCCGTCCGAGTAAATTGTGAGGGGGGATTCGATTGCCCCCATTCGGTGACCCGCCATACCGTATGTCTCTCGCAGACCGCGGGTAACCAATTGACGAAGCTGAAATCGAACCAAAATGAGAATCGGAAATTTCCCAGCCATCTGGGGGCCGAGTGGTCAAGTGGTTAGCGTTCGGCTGTCGCTCCACTGACCCGGGTTCGATCCCCGCTCGCCGCGGTATCTGTACGGCGGACCGCATGAGCTGTCAATTTGTAGCTCACCCATGCCTATCACCACCCTCTACGGACAGTCCTTCTACGGTTTATATTGATCATGTGTATTTTACAATTAGAATAAAGTGACAAATGGATGAAATAGGCCGTACACAAATTCATTTATTATTTATTATCTGGCAAGCCACGTTTTAGTGGCCTCGACCGGAGAATGCGCAGGTGAAAGAGACGCAGACGTCTGCGACCCCATGCTCTCGATTTTGTAGTTTGTCAATCGTAGAAAGTGGCACCCATATTGATGAAACACTGTATGTCTATTTGTTCCCTATTCAACAGCCAACTTATGTGAATGCATGAGCAAATGTAGTCAATGAATAAAATTAGGCCAATAAAAAAACAAGATTCCTCACATCTACTTTCGATTTCGGTGACAGAATGTATTCGATCCATTTTCCCTTTTCATCTCCCAATGAAACTCGCAGTTTGTGTTCATCGGTTAGACGAGCGAAGATTCGAGCGCCTGCAAAAACATCGCCTCAGGAGGGACTCGAACCCGGCAACAAATTCCAATAACAAAAATGATGATAATTTTTTAAAAATTCGTTCTGAAAATCGGACGAGGTCGCAAATTCATTCTTAGGGAGAACTTTGTTCCGGCTGGACCGGCATGCAACCTGCATGCAACCCAGAAAGCACTCGGTTGCTTTTACAGAGAGTGGTTGGTTGCTCTCGGTCGCTGGTCTGAGTAGGTATGCTAGAAGATCCCGGCACCTTCATCCCATCCTGCGTCTCTAGCTTTGCCACACTATTTCTTGTCTCTTACATCCCGGCGGGATGTGAGAGCAGAGAAATAGTGTGTGTTTGAGGAGACGCAGGATGGGATGAAGGTGCCGGGATCTTCTAGCATACGTAATCACTGATCTGTTTGTAGTTCGATTTATCTGTACTCATGTCGCATTCTGCAATTTATGCTGTGTACCAATACAAGGCCGTATTCAGCAGTGTCACATGGAGCTAAAAATGCTTTCCGTGCTTTTGAACCCTCCTAACATACCCACTATTTTTGTGACCTACCTTTCCGCGGGAAGTCACTTTTATTTTAGGATTGGTGAATAGACTACATATATGAATATCCCCTGAATACAGATTTCTGACCTGAATCGATGGCGATGGGAAATCGAGTGCATTTTTCATCTGAATCGTCGATCACGTCATCACGGCTAACGATGAAAGTGTCCTGCAACGATTAGTGTTTGCTCGAATTCTCTCACTCTTTGTCTCTCTCTCTCTCCCTCCCTCTCTTTCTATTACTGTCTCTCCCTTTTTCTTCATCCTTCCCTCTCCTCTCTCTCTTCTCTCTCTCTCTCTCTCTCTCTCTCTCTCTCTCTCTCTCTCTCTTCATCTATCTTCATTCCTTCCTACCTCGAGTAGAGTGATATTCCAGTAGGGGATAGATCCCATTACCATACTTCTGTCATATAGATGTAGGCCGGGGGCGGAGCTTAACTTGGTGGAACCGCAGGCGAGGACCGCGTTTTCCAGAGAAACAGACTCGAACTCCGGGCCCGACGATTCGTCCAGTCTGAAAGTTTATAATTCAACTTTCTTCATTAACTTATTTACAGAATACATAGAACAGCCTGTAACTGTGGAAGTAAGTGATGCACTACCTATACTGCTTGTCAAGTAAAGTCACGTGGAACATGTTAAACACAGCAAAACTCAGAAACGTGCAATGACAAAGTGCACAATTCCTCATTAAAATTGCAACTTTATGTGACTATTCAATTTACTTCTTGTATATTATGATCCTCGTCAATCCTGCGTGAACATTACAGTACATTTGATCTATTGTTGATATTTCTGCTTTGGAAGGGATAGGAAAGGGGTATTCAAAACATCTACATGAGCTCAAAAGTTTGGGTCAGTCAAAAAGTTGAGTATCGATTGAAATTTATTGATTTGGTACCTGTACTCTTTCTTGTCTCCGGTACTTCGCTGGATTTCGAATAGGGATATCCGAGGATATTCCTCGCCTTTCTAAAAAGCAAATATATACTTTAAAATACGGTTAATCAGTAAAAGATAAAAGATGTATACTATCTTTTGATATTAGGAAACCCATAGAAATACATAAATGAAACCAAACTTGTTACGCAAGCGTTGGAGGTATTCAGTTCTTGCCCCTCAACTAGAATCTACTAGAAACTAGCAGATGGTAAAAACTTCTACAGAACGAGAAACAACATCAGCAAGTGTACACGTGAATCGGCATATATTTTGAACTGTAATGTAATTCACAAGTTGGACGTTACTACGTGCTTGGTTAAGTAGTTGAAAACTTTTATCTCTAACTTCTACGGATATGAACATTTACGATTGTGTAAAATTGTCATGTTATGAAGTACCGAAGACTAAAAAGTTGTCGTAACAGCTTAGTTACATTCCTGTATTAAGCAAACAAACTCACAAAAACGCCAATAATGAGCTCGTAGATCACCGGGTTACTGTAGGAGAATGCGGGAATACTGTAGAGAATCTCGTCCATTTGAATTGAGCTGAGGCATTGCCAACTACTGGGGTAGAGGGTATGCAGGGACCAGATCTCACAGGCACGGGTCATCGAGGGCTGCAAATGAGGTTGGACTACAACGTTTTCGGGTTCAAACTACAAAGTTTTGGGGGTTCAAACTACAAAGTTTTTGGGTTCAAACTACAAAGTTTTGGGGGTTCAAACTACAATGTTTTGGGGGTTCAAACTACAAAGTTTTGGGGGTTCAAACTACAACTTGAAGGATAAAAATACATAGAAGGTTTAAAGAACGTTCAATGTTTTGGGGATTCAAACTACATTCTTAGAGGGTCATACTACATACTACAACCTCTCTTTGGTTGATCACAGAAACGGGACATCGAGGGCTGGAAATCAAAATTCAGAGGGCGGGGGTTTCAAACTACATACTACATCCTGTGGGAATCAAAAACTACAATTTGTGGTGTCAGATTTGTAGTTTGATCTTTGTTTACTTGCGTAACTTATTACTCGAGGTGGCGTTCTCACTCGGATATTTCGAACAGTTTATCTGATTATACACAGATGCATTTCGGAAGTAGTTCATAAGTTCTGCTGTGTCTATTCGATCGAGCTACAACATCAATTTTACCCTTTTAAAAGATGCTGCTGGTAGAAAACTTCTATCGACTCTTCTTTGGGCTTATTTATCATTGGAAATAGTCCACCACTTCCCGACAAATAATAAATTCGAATTTCCCAAGTTTGTGAGCGATCATAATGGCGTTTATTGTCATTCGCCTATTGATGTCATTGAAACGTGGCCACTCTAATAAATTGATCAACACCACTTCCGGTCTCACAAAAAACATCAACAACACATTCATTCTCCCAAGAAAGATTATGAGTTGAACTGAATGAGCGCTCAGACATTTCCCAGCCAATTGGCCAGCCACTCTTGTGGCGGCCTCGACGAGAGAGTGCGCAGGTCAGAGAGACGCAGATGTCTGCGAACTCATTGACCTCCATGCTGTCTCGCTTTGGTATAGGTTTGGTAAAACCGTCGTGGACACCGTACCATCGATGTTGTAGAGGGAGGGGTTTGGCGAGAAGCCAGCCAGTCTGCGTAACCTTGATCTACACACTCTCTCGCCTCTTGGCAAGTAATCAACGACCGCGCGCCCGCATCGCTCGATCAATCGAACCTTCTGCTGTCTTTATGGGGAAAAGAGCGACTATAGCTGGCCAATCGTTCTGAGTGCTCAGAACAGAATCATTAGCGATAGTTTTCTGCGATTAGCAAACTACAAAATCGAGAGAGCATGCAGGTCAAGGAGGCCGCAGACATCTGCGTCTCTCTGACCTCCACACTCTCTCATCGAGGGCGCTATTGACCGTACGCTGCCCAACAGTACGTGCGCTAGAAGATCCCGGCACCTTCATCCCATTCTGCGTCTCTCGCTCTGCCTCACTATTTCGCGCCACTTGTATCCCGGCGGGATGTAAGAGCAGAGGAATAGTGTATGTTCGAGGAGACGCAGGATGGGATGCAGGTGCCGGGATCTTCTAGCAAACGTATTCAGAGCGGTGTTACAAAACCTACATACCTGTACATATATGGTGCTCCTTTCAATTCCCACTTTGTGTAGTCTATTTGAACGGAGAAATGGGGGTAGGGCGGTGCATCGCATTATTCTGAACAATAAGCATAGGAGGAAAGACCATGTCTGAGTTGTAGTTTGGTCGGTGTACACAGCAGAAATTGCAATTATGACTCGAAAGTTCGGGATCAAACTATAAACAGCTTTCAAAAATGTAAAAAAAACAGTTAAATACAGCGTTTTCTGGTTGTTGTATAGTTCCGGTCATTCCTACTGAGACTTGGCAGCGTGCCAATAAAAATTCCAGGCTTAATTAAACCACTTTGGGCCATTTGAAAAATTTTCAAATGTCGGTTAGCGGTAGTTCAGCTTCAGAACACGGAAATACAAAATGTCTCCGGAATACACATGTCTGCTCTAAGAAATGGTAAAAAATCTGGCACGATGCCACTGGGTCTCATCAGTGGGAATGAAACGAACTATAACTACTGGAAACCGTCAAAACGGTCTTCTATAAGATTCTATAACATCACTCTATTCAGCAGAGGACAGTATTATGTTTGATTGGTTTCTGTTACTATTTTTATTGTTCTCAATACTATTTATTATCCATATTAGAGTAGTATTATAGAATTCGAGTGTGTACATAAAATTAGGCAAATCGAGAGAAAGACATTTGCTTACTAATAAAGCGGCAGTGACACATCTCACATTTTCCGAAAACACAACACAACTATATAATTGTTAAATTTGTAGGCGAAGAAAGTTATAGTTGAAAACCAGGAATATTTTTTACTTTCATCTTTACTGTTTTGATCTGAAAATATGCTGTTGGACTGTTCGAAACTCGAAAACTCATTCTAAAAGCTGATTTTATGCATGGATCAAAAGAAGTATGAAGTTTTCAGAGATGGTAACTTATATTCTCAATAACTAAACCTATTACATTCATCTTTTAACAGTACTAATTCAGTAGGCTATCGTATGTAATCGTTCAAATAACTATGACTGAAGCTACGTTATCTTTATGTTTATATAGTTCTTAAAGGTCAAACAAAAACCGCTGAACAAGTATGACTACCAAACCCAAAAAATGAGTAGTTGGAATTTATACTGCCTATTACTAATATTTGTCACTCGATATGTGAATGAAAAAAAGTGTGAAACTATGTCAAACAATGTTTCTTGGACCTTGAGCAGTTGACAACATGTCATGCAGTTGGCTAGCGACCAAACTGCAATTGCTGCTCCAGTCGGCAGCAAAAAGTATATGAGCGTATAGTTCGTTTCATCAATCGATGACTTTCTACAGTAGCCTTTCAAAAACTCAAACGCGTTTATCTAATCAAGAAACAGCATTTTAGATTCACTCTTTTGTATGCTTGTAGTAACCAAAGTGGAAAACGATATCACAAAGTTTAAACTATGTACAACACCTACAAGATATGATAAATTCACCTAAAAGTTGTATAATCTTATTGAAGAGGGCTATTGTTTCGTGAAACAGACTATAGAGTTGCCAGCAGATTGTTGCTGCTTGCTACCGGCTGCAAGTCATGCAGTCGGCAGCACGATCGATAATCACATTTTGCATGTTGCTGCTGCTGCTGCTGCGAGTTGGCAGCAAAAAGTATGAACCCTGCCTAGATGATCCAAATTATACTTCAATCTTATATTATAAGATAAAACTTATCATGTTCTTGTTTACTATCTTAAACATACAGTATACTTTTGGTCCTTTAAAAGTCTATCAAACTTTGCCGAAAATATGTGGATGCCTTTGACTAGCAAAAAATCATTAAAAAGGATATAATTATATGTTGCTTGCATGAATTTCAGAATTTTCAACGATACTGAATTGAAATGTTATACTTCATATAGCTTTAACTATATCTACAGTATCTCCATTGTTATGGTCGTTTCAAAGTCAATCACAAGTAACTGAAAATGAGTGAGTAACTATTGATTTATTTATTTATTTACATGCAAGCATGTGATATACAAGAGGAGTGAGTAACTATAGCAAATTTACAAAAAGTCTCATACTCTTATCATGAACGCCTATTAGTTCTTTTTCACATGTAGTCAAAATGTACAATATCTTTATGATTGCAGTCCTTTACAAGTCAATCAAAAGTAAAAAAGTTCCGGGGGTGGTATAGCAAATACACAATGAGTTTCCAGAACTCCCGCTAACCAACTCACTCTCTAATCATATAAGTTCTTTTTCATATATATTCAAATAATACAGTATCTTCATGACTATAGTCCTTTCAAAAACAACCTAAAGTATGAAAGATCCGGGGTAAATCGTAAATACACAACAAGTTTTCAGAGGTCCTAAACTACCTCTAATCATATCAGCTTTTTGCATATATATATTCGAAATATACAGTGTTTTAATAGTCATAGTCCTTCAAAAGTCCATTAAAAGTTAAAAAAAAAAGGTCCGGGGTAAAGAGCAAACATACAAAAAAGTCTACTATAATCATGAAGCTCTCCCAGTTCTTTTTTCATATATATATATATATTCAAATGATACAGTATTTTAATGGTTCTAGTCCTTCAAAAGTCCATTAAAAGTAGAAAAGGTCCCGGGTAAATCGCAAATAATCAATACGTGAGCTCGCCCCCAGATAGCCCCCCACTCGCCCACTCAAGACACTGTAACACGGAATATCAGCTGTTGAAAAGAAAGAGAATGGTTTTATATTATTGAGTATTATATTGTTTCTAGAAAACTAGTAAAGATTCAGCTGTGTGTCACACTTTCGGTTTTGATTCTCTTTTTGTTTTAAAAATGAGGTCAGGTATAATGTTTGACTGTTTTAGTAGGTTTCTTTTCTCTGAGTTCTTGGGCGTAGCTTTTTTGTGTTTCGCATAAGATGAAGAAAAGCGGTAAGAGCACTCGGAAAGTATGCATATTTGTCTGATATATTGTATTTGTAGTTTGATCTGCCATACTTTAATTGAGATTTGCGGTCTCTTCAGACCAGACTACAAAACAACTATTGTCACCGTCTATGACAAACGTTGGCGAGTTAAAGAAGGACGATTATGTGGTCCAATCGGAACGCTTCAGTCCTTTAAACTGCAATACATTTTTCAATTGCAGTTTAAAGGACTGACGCGCCGAGATTGGAGCACATAATCGTCCTACTTTAAGTCACATTGTGCTCATAGACACACACCTGAACACTTTCTTTCTAGATCTATTTTGGAAATCTTTAGTGCAAAGAACAAAGATATTTTTAAACACCTCGAAAAACAGATACTTTATCAATGAAAACTGAGTAAGTACCCTAACTTATAATAATCTAGTGTCTTATATGACCCAAACGGCGAAATAAAGTGATTCCTAACTCCCTGAGTATACACCAGACCAAAGTTTCCATCTTTCCAAGTATATTCAAATCTGTATAGTTAAACGTTTGCGATAATGTACGATCTCGGCTATCTACCATTTTGTTTCAGTTTACACCAATTGCTTCGTTCGAAACCGAATAACTTGAGAAATGTTTATTATTAGCACAAATGAATTCTGAGTAAGGAAGAAAGACAACTTATTTACAGGCTGGTCAATATTGATCGATACATATTAGATTAGGAAACGTTTAACAACATAATACCTAAGCTCCTTGCATGAGGATTGAAGGAAGTGTTAAGAGAGAGAGAAATTTAGAAAGGGAAGAAAGAGGTAGAGAAAGAATCGGAACACGCTACACATTGGCGAGGGGTCAGTCTGCGCCCTGCGGCGAATTTGACGCGTCGCGGCGCGCACAGCGTGAAAGCGTGTAACCGTACCCTTTAGAGGGAGCGACATGGATGAGTATCAAATTGAACGATATTTTGGTTTTCAAACAGAGTGCAATGGTCAATTTAGACTAGACAATAATCATATAGAAGACGTATTATGAGCGACGTTAAAGACAATGGTCGCCATTCGAATAATCGCCTACGGCAGCGAAGGAGCAGGGTGGACGCGGAAGACGCGCACCGCGTCCGCGGTTATACCGCGGACGTGCGACGGAGCTGCGGACTATCACTCATCGGTGTGGTGGCGGCGGCCTGGAAGAGGGAAATGTAAGAAAGATGTAAAAATTGTGGATAAACAAAAAAAGCTGTCCAACTGAGTGAGTTCGTGATAACGAACAAAGTATAAAGCTAAAAAAAATATATAGTTAGAGCTTCAACTAAAATATTTCAGATTGTATGAAATGGTGTTGTTGATCGAGTTCAAAATTTAGAGTTTGGACAAAATCGAAAGTTTCGTTTCTTTAACAACCCCTGGTGTGAAGACGAGACTAACCAAGATAAATGATGGCTATGGAAGACATAGAGTGAGAGAGGGAGAGATAGCATAGATAGAAAGAGAGAGAGATAAAAAGACAACTAGAGAAAGAGAGTAACCCTCGTACCTGTGAGTAGTCTGATGCCCCTGATGGGAAAGGATGTAGACCGTCCACTGCTACTGCTGCTGCCACTGAAGCTGCTTCCAGAAGACTCCGACGGATGGCGGTATAGCAGTTCGTAGGAGGGCGGCTGGAAATAGAGACATATATAATACATATCTATATATAAATACATGACTTATAATACATAAACATTTACATTCAGATCTCAACTTTATCTGGTGGGAAATAGATGGGTCATAGTCGGTTTCATTTCAAGGTGGTAATATATTATCCAGTTGGAAATTGGATCATTTTTAAAAGTACGTGAAGTTGTACCAACTGGTAAGATAGAATCAGCAGATTGTTTGTGATACAGATCAGAAACTCGATAGAAATAGGACGAAAACTGATGTAACTACACGATCACGTCACCCAATAACTTTGCCAATCACTTTACTAGTAAAACAACAACTAACCACAGTGATTTTTATCTTCTTAGTGTAGCGGAACTTGGTAATGATACTGCGGCAGAGCACACACTGCAGTTGCGTACGACCATTGTCGTTGGCCTCCTGCAACAAATCGGGAATAATTATCGGACAATAATAGGGTACTGTAGCTGTCTGGACGAAAATACGCAACTATAGGCAATTTGAGGGGAAGCAGCTAATCCTAGTTAACTCGGTTGTATATGATGTGTATGTAGTTTGGTTTCGGTATCATTTTGGCTCAGATGTGAGACTCTGTGAAACCAAACAGACCAAACTACAACTATAGTGAGTGCCAAGTTTATAAATCTCTGTCTCTCGCCGGAATCGAACCTGCGAGCAAAAGATTGGTAGCAGAGCGCTAACTACTGCGCTATTAGAGCACAATCACGGAGAGCTTTGGAATCGAATACATGTGTGCGTAGACAGCGGGAAGTGAGATATACAGTACCCTCCCGCCTTTCCATTGGCAACGACTATTATACCCAAGATCGATAACTAGCGGTTCACGAACTGTATGGGATAGAATTTAGTGATACAAAGTTTCCGTTTTGATACAAATCTTTGAAAACATCAACCGAATTTCACATTCTCGTACCTTTATAAGCAGGGCAGAACACCTTCTGCACGTGACCTTATGGGCACACGGGTACGCAGTCACGTTCGGCACACGTTCCATACACACGCAACACGCGTCTTCCGTGGCGCCGGGGGCAGTCTGGTTTTCCGTGTCACATTTGTTCACGATTCGCTGCTGAAAGAGGAGAAAATCAATACGCATCTTTAACGTGTACATTTACATGTTTAAAAAACATGTGTTTAGTCGTCGGATTTCAAGCAAACCAAGAAGTGTTAAGGAAACAGAGTTGAAAAGTCTGCGTCTCTTAACTAGGTATACTGTTTCGGGAGATCCGACTTTTGGGCCGCTGCCAACTCGAATCGGGTTGGATTACAGACGACCCAGACAGATAACAGACATGACGTCATTTCCAGACACCCGCTACCGTAACCCGGTCAGACAGGGCGGGAAATGGAAAGATATTCGAATGGGGGCAAATAGAAGAGGGCAGGTCACCGTGAGAAAAAACGTGACGAGATACTCCTGCATTTACAGGCATGCTATCTAAACTAATTTTAGGGCCACAACGTTTGGTTGGAAAGTGGTGAGGTATTGGTGAATCACGCGTCTTTTTGTCTCTAGTTCCCCGTCAATTCACTAGTAATTTTCATCGGCTACCACGCGGGTCGCCGCTTAGACATAGTAAGTTGACGTTCCCTGATCTGTCAGGGAGCATCAGGGGGGAAGAATTTCTCTGCTTTTTCTGGGGTGAAAGGGGGGTAAGTCAGGGGTGGACCAGGGAGAAGATAGGGTGAAATCAGGGAAATGTCAGAGAAGTGTCAGAGATAGAGAAAAATGTTGATTTACCACTTTTTTCACTATAATCTATTAGCAGAACCTTATACCTACACATTATAAAGTTTTAGTGTCATTTCGTTGAAGATACCGGTCAAAACTGTGTTCTGCCGCACTTTTGAGAAACCCGTACTAGATACGGCGCAGCCAGGGGTGCGTCGGTGCGCAATTCGTCTAGTTCAAGTCGTTTCGCTCGTGTTGAAAGCGCTTTGAAACATTCGAAAAAAGTTTAACTTTGATTAGATGTTGAAGGAAAGACTTTCTCTTGGCTATTTCTTTTTGAAAACACTTTGTTTTCTATAAAAGAATAAGCAGGGAAAATAGATGCTTATCTAATCTGAGGAGCATCAGTTAGGAATTTGTGGAGATGGTCATTCTCACGTAATGTTAACAATTCACCGTAAATAGTATCAAAGTGAGAAATATTTCTGAATGTGGAAAAAAAATTTGCTTAATTTTTCTCTGAAATTTCCCTGACGTTTCTCGGAAGTTTCCCCACTTTTTCCCTGATTGCACCTTATTTGCCCCCTGTTTCGCCTCTGTCCATATCCGGATATGGACAAGGGCAAAGTAGGGGGCAAATGGGGTGCAATCAGAGAGATTTCAGGGATAATCGGGATTCAGTGGACCAATAGAGGGTGTCTCATCCCGTCTGGGCTCCGTATAATGCCACACTTGATCGTCTCGGATTTATAAGCCGTTTAAGCTGTCTGGCAACCGCTTTTTGGCGAAAACAAGCAAAAGGGTGTAGTCTTTCTAGCAGACAAGAACTAGCAAAGTACACTTTATTGTAGTTTTAAACAAGAACTATAAAGTGCCCATGTAGAGTCTTATAATGTACTCTTACTCTTCCGTTAGACGTAAGTTAACATTCACACCTATCTTCACGTTCACACATAAACATGTTTCACGTGACAATTATCCCCGTCGGCAAGTCTAGTAAACAAGACATTACAATAGGCGGCGCGGGGGGGGGGGGCTGATAAAAAGCACGTCAGTCTAGACAGAAATGTGATTGGGGGCTGCGTAAATAGAATGCAAAAGATACATTTGTAGCACTAATTGAATGTGGGAGAAAAGAAAAAAGAAATGTGTGTGACAGACCGGAAATTGGTTCCGGAATGGGTGGGGGTGGCTGAGAGAGAAGAAAGCCGGAGAGAGAAGGGTAGAGAAAGAGAGAGAAAGAGAGAGAGAGAGAGAGAGAGAGAGAGAGAGAGAGAGGAAAAGAGAGGAAAGAGAAAACGAGATAATCTTAAAGGTCTGTTATTATTATTATTGTTGTCTGCTGCCCATTAGCCTTGGTCCACACTTCCCTCTATCTGAGTGTAAAGAGGGTAATCCCGTGGCCAGATGTTATACTAGGGGGCAGTTAAATCGAACGACGTCTAGACACCTTCTCTCTTCTCTCTCTCTCTCCTCTCTCTCTCCCCAAAACAAAGCCGCCGCCCTTAATCATCGCAGACGTTTCCAGTGATATATTACTCCTGTCTCGTCTTGCGTACGTTCTACATTTACATACTACAGTAGTAAAACTGCGCTAAAAATGAAAGGATCAAGAACAAAACCAAAGATCTAGAGAATGTTATGAAGATAAAAGTAAAGATTATGTTACATTCTTGCTATTTGAGTTACATCCTAGAAGAATCCTGGAGATAGAACTATAAGTTCAAGTGAATGGTACACGTTTCTCATATAGAGCGTCAAATAAGTGTATTAGTGTATTAATAGAACAA
This sequence comes from Litoditis marina, assembly GCA_964036275.1. Classification (NCBI taxonomy): domain Eukaryota; kingdom Metazoa; phylum Nematoda; class Chromadorea; order Rhabditida; family Rhabditidae; genus Litoditis; species Litoditis marina. Next base: position 21,505,474 of record OZ038435.1, on the reverse strand, counting down.
TGACGTGTTTCACAAAATGTTCATTGCTCTTGCAATCCGTTCTCTGAAAGCAGTCAGGCCAATTTATCTACGCTCTTCCTAGAATATCCCCCCCCCCCTCCTACTAGTAATCTATTAGGCGTCTGGCGCAGAGTTGCAGAATGAGCCAAGAATATCATTTTCAATTGGAAATAGGACACTTTTCACTGGCTATTCATAAGTATGGATGTTGTTCAACAAAAATACGTGAAAAACGTGAACACCTCTTGCATGTACCCAAACACCAGTAAGGTCCGACTGAGCCACAAAAAGTAGTCCGTTTTCCAATTTGAAAACGTGAAAATTCATGATTTTTCCATCAAAAGTTGACCGATTTTCTTATTTTCAGAGAAAAAGTAGTCCGATTTTCGAATTTTTCTGACTATTCGGACAACTTTGCTGGTGTATGCATGTACCTCACTAATGTTCAAACTGAATTGTTTACAACCAAAATCTGGTTTGATTCAACGCGCGCCAGATGTAAAGTGGAACCACAGAAATGAAAGACATTCATCATACAACAGCTAATGGACTATTCTTTAAAAGAAAGCTCTTTGTCAATAAAAATGCATTTGATTTTATTATTCAGCTTAAAACGGAAATTGAGCAGAAACTATCCCTTTTAGACTATTATGGTTCTTCAGCTAATTGTCTTGTCTAAACTACCAAATCACCAATTCCTGCTACAATCTGCTGCAACTTCCACTAGACACGATATCTCAGAACAAGCGTCGTTGCAAAACAGTAAATAACTGTTTATACAGCGTGGATGTCATAGACATTGATTTTTCCCCTCGTCGTCTGACGTCTCTTCGGGGCGCAATATATCTCTAGATTTGTTGCAATACAGTTTCGACCAAACGCGAATTTGTAATTAACAGCCAATGGTCTGAGTTCCCATTGCAACCCCATAAATCGTGGTAATTGCCTTTTCGTCCAACGACATTTCAGATTCCCATTCCCACTGCGGGCGCCAATTCAAACGACTTTTTTATTGTCCAGCGATCTCTGATCAGCCAAGTCGAATCAAAAAGTGTCTAGTACGATTTGGTAGCCGCAAGTTCTACAAGTAACCGTTTTTACAGGTTCCCTAAGTAACCAAAAACGAAAACCGATTACCATCAAAGAATTAACGGGAAACTGTTGTTAGCAAACCAAAACCTCGGTTAGGTAACCAAAACACCCGTTTAAATATAAAATTCACCAAAAGTGTCTAGTAAACCTATGACGTCACGAGTTCGTGGAAAGCGAGAGCCGTGTCTACCCCAGATAAGAGACGGAAAAACGGCTACATTTCTAGTAAACAAACTGATAAGCACAAAGAAACAGTCATCTGAAGCAGCCCAGAGCTATACTAGACAAAAATCGATATTCTGCTTTTGCAGATAAAAGTGTGCAGAAATTGTCGAAAATTCGAGGTTCTTCATGCACAAAAACTAAAAATCACGCTGATCTACGTGAAAAGTTGGTTGTACCCCGTGAAAAGCTACTTTAAACACGTGCACGTGACCGCAACTCGAAACTGTTTTATTAATGAGCTTTGACTGTTTTAAGTAATAAGAATTGTTATTATTACTTTCATCAAATGTAGACGCAAAACGTTACCAAGCAGCAGACAGGCGCTAATTGGAAAATCGAAATCAAGCTCCGCACCTGGCTAACTAGCACCTGCGAAAGTATAATTATCGGTAAAGAGAGAACAGTTTTTATTCCGAGAATATAACTTTCTCATAGCCTGATTAAAAGAGTGAGATCAGGAGAACATTTTCCCGAGACAAAAAGCGGATTCTGTTGAGAAAGTATATTACAGAGTACAAAGCGGGAACCAACTACGGTAGGATTAGAGAAAGTAGATTAATTGAACCGGGGAAAAAGAAGTCTCGCTCGACGCCAAGACACCGGAGAGCAAACGATTATTGAACTAAGGAAAGGGCAGATATCACGTAAAACGTCAAAGTTCATGTGAGTTACACGTTTTCACGTGAACATTTTTGCCTTAACTTGCCCCAACTTTTCATGAATTACTAGTTCTATCAACAGAAAGGTACAAAAGACAGTTATTGTCCGATTGTGACATTTTGCACCGCTCGCGCTCTGTTTGGCCAAGTTCAGACAATAAAACAAACAAAGCGGGGGGGGGGGGGGGGGGAGGAATATCGCGAGACGGCGGCCCGCACTATATCTATGTCATACAAACACAGCCAGACTGTTGTGGACAAACGCCGCCCGACGGTGCAACTAAATGACTATACAGACGAAAAGAACGGAAACCGTAGACAGTCGTGTTTTGTGGTGTCCTTGACTATGCTACCTTTCAAAAGCAGTAGCAAAACTATCAAATTATCTCCAAAGTTTTAGAAACAGCTTCCGAGCAAGTTAGCGTAACTTTATATTACCTTTTTTGACTAGACTGTATACAGCACAAGTTATGTCTACAGTAGTTTTGTGAGCATTTGGCAAACATTTTGGCGTTTGGCTGGGGTTAAGACTACGTAGAGAATTTTACAACCACATGTGGTAGACACACCCCAATAACAAGGCATACATTAGGAAGAGAGAAAGGGAGAGAGAGATGGACAGAGAGATAAAGGGAATGAGACATTCTAAAGATCAGCACCACTACTTTTCTATCAGTTTTCCGCTATAAAGCATGGGAATACATAAATTTGTCTGTGCGCCATCGTGTAAAATATGTAGAAAACGCAGTAAAATGGAGGGAACCGTGAAAAATATCGGGAATTGGTGATACATTGTCCAAAACCACAAAAACTCGATGAAAAGACGAAAAATAAGGTACAAACTTCCGGAAAAAAAAGAATAAAACTCACAATACCCTCTAATAGGGAGTCCTTGTCGACGTTGTCCTGAGGGGTGTTTTTCGTCTTGGGTGATCTCGTCTCGCTGCGAGCTCTTCTCATCCGACCGACCAGACCCTTTAGCATGATGGTTCATAGACAGAGGAGCGACGCCCAGTCGCACCCGTCACCCGCTAGCTGCGCCCTCCTCTCCGCACACACTGTCTCGCCTGCCATCAGACAGCGTCTGCGCCCTCCTCCTACACACACTTTCTCGCCAGTTGTCTGCGCTCTCTTCTGTTCGCGCACTGCCTATGTTTACGTTGTCTGTGCCCTCCTCCAGGCTGACGCTCTTTTTACCACTTCATAGCACTCTCCAATTCCTACGTGACTCTGACCGATAATTTGTCTGTGCCCTCTTCTTTCCCACGCACTCTCTAGTGATCGCTTCTCTGCGCACTCTTTCCACATATCGCTGTCTCGTCCCACTCGTCGTCAAGCCTCTCCACGGTTCGCGTGCTCTCTGCTCAACGGTTTCGCAGCTGCGCGCTCTTCTTCCAGACACTCTCTACTGTCTAGCCGCACTCAATATATACGCGGCAGAGTGAGCATGAATGATGAATACATTTATGATGGTGTGCCGGGCATGAACTCAATAAAGACATATAACCTCCCAGCTATGCCCTTTTTGGGTACAAACGTACTATTCTGAACAAACTACACGTTTTCACGTGTTGTTCTTCCACACGTGAAGAAACGTGAGGGGTTACTGAGTTGCCAAACTTTTTAGCAGATGTTCAATGTAACGTGTAGAAGATATGTAAAGATGAGAGATGTATGATCAGACTATACGTTTCCATGTCATCTTTGGAATGGTGAACAAGTGTGATTAGTTACTTTCGACAAGTTGCAACTAGTTTGCCAAAATCGATAATCTTACTTTTCGTCAAAGTTTTATGCGTGGACAGCTGTGTTGTGAAACGTCTATGGTTTGCTAGCGGAAATGTCCGCTATACTACTCGTTTCTGAATAAAGATACAATTTTAACGTTTTGGTCACGTGAAGTGTACTATCAAGTCACAATTTTATTCTGTACCCGTTAAGATCACGTGAGGTTAGCAGAAAGAGTGCTATCAAGCTACCATTTCATTTTGTACACGTTTAGGTCTCGCTACGTGATAAAAACGTACCACAGGAGTCCGTGTAGTACACGTTCAGGTCACGTGATTTCACTTAGTAAAACTGTATTATTCCAAATTTCCTGTCGAACTATACGATACTAAACGCACTTTTGGTCTTTAATTGTCTGTATAATATCCTTTTTCTTTATAATTATCGTGTTCTCTACTTTTTTCTATATTGGCGCGGGAAGTGCGTATCAGGCATGGAGACGGGACGACTTTTTCTCCTTCGAGACACCGAGAATTACCCATATTTCATAACGGGATTGCGAGGGGAATTACCTAGTTGTAGTTGTAGTTTGAACTCAATATAATACCCAAATGTTGTTGAAATCAAACTACAATTTTTGGTTGAGACAGAATTTCATAACGAGATTGCAAGAACATCAAACTGCATTTGTAGTTGTAGTTTGGTCAGATCAATAGCCATATTTTAGAACATTTAGGGAACAACCAGGTTATATTTTTAGTTAAACCGCAGAATGCCCATATTCGAGTTGTGCTTTTAAAGCAGTACGATAATGTGGACCAATTCCGTGTCAACGGTCCTTTAGACTGCAATTGAAAAATTGATTGAACTTAAAAGGACTGTTGGGATTGGACCACATAATCGTCCTTCTTTAACCCGGCAAAATACCCAAAGTTTGACAAAACTTGGACGTTTGCCTGTTTTTCTTCAACGACGGTGTATGTTGCCCATCCCGCTGTGTTTGTAGTTTGATTCTTGTGCATTTTCGGGGTATGCAGTTCAAACTACATATTTGATAGAGTCACCTCCTGAATACGTATACTAGAAGATCCCGGCACCTTCATCCCATCCTGCGTCTCTCGCTCTGCCTCACTATTTCTCGTCTCTCACATCCCGGCGGGATGTGAGAGCAGAGAAATAGCGTACGTTCGAGGAGACGCAGGATGGGATGGAGGTGGCGGGATCCTCTAGCATACGTACTCTGTACTTCAAATTGAATTGCTCGATAATTGATACGTTTTGTTACTTGATGTTCAATAGATTAACAAAAACTGAACAGAAGGTATAATTTTTGAAATAATTGCAAGCTGTAAAAAATGCTTGCTCAACTCTATGATTACCCCACTCACTGGAGGCACAGACTTGGGTTATAATTATCTATCATGTATTATTTAACAGACCATTTATATTGCCTATAAGTAAACTTCAAAGAACGAAACGATATTATAATCATAATTAGGTACTCATGTAACCTTACCGCTATCTTAAAGAATCCGTCCCGCTCTAATTTAGACTTATGAGTTAACAATCGAACCTTTTGGCAAACTTTTCGGAGATTTTTAAAATTTTCGTGAAACTCAGATTATAGGGGAACGATTTCTTTAAGATCCTATCTCTTAGAAGGTGGTTCGGTTATCTTTAAGCTCGGAACTCACTTCCTTGTGCCTATCAAGTTTTTTTGCAACACACCTTAACGATCAGGAAGAGATTTTAATGGTGGCTTGTGTGGAGCACAATCCGACTAGGTTTCAACCTCTGGAACAACTTGCAATTCACTAGTAGAACAAGTTGCAACTTGAGTCAGACGAAAAGTTGTTTTCCCTCATTAAATTGCCAATGACTCAGTCTTCCCAGTTCTTTTTCTACTTTTCTGTTCCAGTTAGTTTTCAAACCAGGCTTTGAACCTCCTTCGAAACAAGTTGCAATCCAGCCTGCGTCTAGACTTCAGACAGAACGGTGTTTTCTATTTTTCCCTAACTTGCGGAAGAGGGTACTTTACTGGTTGTTTTGCCACTTCAATTTTCTAGTTGCTGGTTACCGCTTGTTACGTACTAGTATGAGTCAAACCAGATGTACAACCTTTACAACAACTTACAACCTAATTTTGAAACAAGTTACATTCCAACTTGAAACCAAGTTGCAACCTGATTCCAGACGAAAAGGTTGTTTTCCCCCCGAAATAGTCGTGCGGGGGGGGGGGGGGGGGGGCTAGACGTCTAGTCAGGTTGGCTAGATTGTCCTATGTCACGCGGTCTAGGACACACCCCGGATCACATCGCCACCAAACAACACACGAAGTCTGGCGGGGGAATTGGCAATGGAGCACTCTGATAGGGGTACGGTAGCATTGAAGCACGTTTCAGGACCATATTATGTAATTTGGTCGAACAATTGGCAATGGAGCACTTTTGGAGAGGTACGATGGCAGTGAGGCAAGGCTCAGAACTATATTACTTGAACTATGTCTGGCGGGACAATTGACCGTGGAGCACTTTGATAGGGTTACTGTAGTGTTAGAGCACGGTTCAGGAGTACAGTCTGTAGTTTGGTCGACTAGACATTCCCTCTGGGTACTGTACAGTACGCGAGGCACTGCATCCCCGAACTTCGATTTCATCCTGCGTCTCTCGCTTTCCGCACTATTTCGCTAGGGTTGTATCCCGGTCGAGTGTAAAGAGCACAGAAAAAGTAGATTAATCAGTAGATTCACTATTTGTTTTCCAAATCCCCCCCCCTTTCTCTTTCTCTCTCTCTCTCTCTTTTCTCTCCCTCTTTCTCTCTCTCACTCTCGTTCTTTCTCTCCCTCTCACTGTCTATCCCTGTCTCTCATCTGCCCACCTCAATCTAATAAGCTAGCTATTATCGCCAACTCGGATGTATGTAGTGTGATCCTCAAGGACAGCAAACCTCGTGTTATGTGATAATGAAATGAAATGACAATATCCGCATGTTTTACCTGTAGAAACTAAAGAAGAACTTATAGGGGGTGGGTTCAGTAGAGGGAAAAGTATAATGCTCAACTGGACTCGTTGGCAGCGTGCCGAAAACTTTGGACGACTGTTATTTAGAGAAAACATTCATTTTACAGAAAATTTCCTCGAATACAAATTATAACGGAGGGGAAGAACCCTTCACATAAATTTCTAGTGTTTTGATGTATTTCAACATGTTCAAAAACTGCCTTGAAATTTCATTGGCAAACTGCCCAAGTCCAGTTGGGAAATGTGCGAGCTATAGAGCGTATCATCTGCTGTTTGTTTAGCTCGACCTCCCGCAATGTATAATCATTGTTCGTGGGCGATGCATACAGTAAACCACGATCGATAACCATACTTTGCTCAATGTAACTATCGCGGACTGAAAGGGTATGAAGCTATGAAGGGACAAGGGACCATAAAGTTAGACTTGTCAACGACATCCCAGCTATCTTCGACGAAAGAATGTATACAATTGTTGAAGGAGGGATTATGTGCTGGTTTTGTAGTTCGATCACTTTGTTCTCAGTTGCAATTAGCAATGTCTGTTGTGGGTGTAGGAAACTACAACTTAGATTTGGTCCCTTTCTATTGAACAAGAACTTCGAGACCTCCGGCTAACTTCGATCAAAGACCATCCGATGATCAAGCAGGAGAATGATTGTACTAATGATCTCAAGCAATGTTCTCATGCGAAAATGTTATATCATAAAAAACAGCTAATCTATGGGTTGTTCTAGGGATTAGCAGAAACGCTGTAGGGGTGTCTAGGACGAATATCATGGGACTTAGCCGCGCGGTAACATGGTAAGTGGTGTTGCGTAGCCTAAGTCCCAGCTAAGTGCTCTTCTAAGTCTACCAGTTTTCTACTTACGTCGTGGGACTTATCCCGGGGTAACATATAGTTCGTAGCTTGATCTAGCTGCGAAACTTGGTTTCGCTCGAAAATGGAGCAACATAACGTTGCACATCACAGTGTTCATGGAAAAACGAAGGGCGGTTCGACTACAAACACAGCAGAATAAAAAACCGTGTCCGGCTATGGGAATCCGTTGAGTGAAGCCGTGCGATTCACTTTTTTTGCCGACATCAATATGTCGGCTGAAAATGAGATTATTCGTAGACTGGGTACGGTAGTCTGCGCTTTTTAGCCGCGGGACAACGGCCCTTTTTAGACCTTTAACCGACGATCGAGACAGCGAAACCCCCAGTAAGGTTGGAAGGGGTGAGAGGGAGAGAGAGAAAGAAAGAAGAAGAGAGAGAGAGAGAGAGAGAGAGAGAGAGAGAGAGAGAGAAAAAAGAAAGAAAATAAACGATAGACTAGAGAAGAAGTTGTTGATCGAGTTTCGAGTTTTTCGAGTTCGAGTTTATTTTTTAACAACCCTATTCCAGAACATGTTTACAAAAAGCATGAATTTCCAAGTTTCACGATATATGTCCAATATCCACTTAGAAGTATGTCTGCAGCCTATCTAGCACCTGTTTAATAGGGTGATTTCCTTCGAATTAATGTTCACCTGTCTGGCGAAGTACTGTAGCAGAACATTTGGCTGTGTTTATTGGAGTTGCTTAGAGATAAAACGTCACTCTAATTTGTTGGAATTGCTTTGAGACGGGGGGGAGGAGGCAGAGATAGAGAGAGCAAAAAGAGAATCAGAAAGTGAGAGAGAGAGGAAGAGAGAGAAACGGAGAAAAAAGAAGAAAGAGAGTATGAGAGGGAGGGTGAGAGAGATAGAGATGGAGAGAGAGAGAGAGTGAGAGAGAAAGAAAGAAAGAGAGTGAGAGCAAGAGAGAGAAAGTGATAGAGAGAGATAGATATGAAGAGAGAGAGAGATGGATAGTGAGAGAGAGAGAGAGAGAGAGCGAGAGAGAGAGAGAGAGAGAGAGAGAGAGAACGAGAGCGCGGGGCGGCGCCAGACAGGCTAGACTACACACACTTTGCATAGCGATTAATCGGACAAGTCAAGCGAGCGGGGAAAGCTGAGTTTAGTAGGGTATACGTTTCTAAGTGCTGAAGGGATACTTGGGAGAGAGCGAGAGTATGAGAGAGTAGGAGAGGGAGAAAGAAATAGAGAGAGAGAGAAAGAAAGAAGGGAGAGGGAGAGAGAGAGAGAAAGAGTAGGAGAGAATAGGAGAGGAAGAGAGAGAGAAAGTTAGATAGTGAAGGAGTTACAACTTATATACATCCTTAGTCAAGTTTTAACTTATAGTTGTATTAAGTATTTGTAACTTCTCTGGCTCGTAGCCAACTACAATATGTCTGAGACCGTACTACGTCAGATGATGCAATACCACAGCTTGTCGACAAGCTGTGTATTTCAAGAAACTATCTTTATAGGGAATGAGCATAATTTCCAGGCGGCTTTTCACCCTGTTAATCTTCGCCAATTCACTTGAAGTTTTCCTGAGATGGAGTTAACCTTTGTAACAGTACGCGGGTAAAATATCTTTTCATAAAACCTGTCTTTATAGGGAATGAACATAGCTGAGTGGTAGTTGGAACTCATTACACACTATGACTTCCTAATTTCGACCGAAATAAGACGGAGTCAAACTACAAATACAGAAAGATCATACACCATATCGGTTTTTCATAAGAGCGACTTCTATGGTAAAAACAGTTCTGGAACACAACGGTGTGGGAAAACTGAACTACTTTGTAATGGCACAAAAACGAGTTGCATTATAGTTCCAATCATTCCTAATGAGACCTTGGCAACGTGCCAACAAAGTTTCCAGGCGGCTTTTCATCCTGTTAATCCTTGCCAATTCACTTAAAGTTTTCCTGAGAGGCAGTAACCTTTGTTACAGTACGCAGGTGTAATATCTTTTCATAAAACCTGTTATTTCTATGAAAAATATTTGTTCGAAGTTTCATTGGCACCATACATAAAACATGTTCACATCGGTAAACGTGAGCATGAGCATCCCCAAAAAGTAAGCATATGTCATTGGCAAACACGATTTTTCTCTAATTTTACCGATAATCTGTAACACCACACCAAAAAGTGGGCATGCCCCGGTCAAAATCGGGCAAAAATGAGCATCAGTCAACATCAAAACAAGGGGGTATTTCACGTATGGGGATTGCAAAGACAGCATGGTTTAAACGGTTTAATTTTTTCACTGCAGACATGCACTACAAGTCGCACACTCGTTCGGCCACCTGTGTGCATTTCCAACGATCGGATGAACATCTTCTGATCAGTGGATCCAAGGATTCGACCATCATGTTATACGACACAAGGACCGCCGATCCAGTTAGGACATTCAGGTACGATTTACAGATTACAATACATTATAATGGTTATACGAAAACACTTTCTAAGAAAAAAACCAGACCAAAATCTCAATGGAATGGCGAGAACTATACCGCAACGCTGTATTCACAGTGAATAACGGTTTCGGACGGTATATACTCTGTTTCATCAATCGATGTCTTCCTACAGTAATCCGTCAAACATTCAAGGAGGTTTTTCAATGAATAATTCTAGAGTTTGGTTTCAAACTTTCTGAGTTTGTAGTTCATGAGACCCTACCGAAACTTGAAGCAAATTCAAAAACGCTAACATACCAAATTTTGACCACAAAATTTGAGCACATTACTGTAGAGGGTTATAAATGGGTGGAACAAACTATACTTTGACCCGACAATGACCAAACCTTGGTTGTAGTTCGATCCCAAAACATGCCGTACTCACAAATTTCGAAAGAAATCCAACGGCATCAAACTACAAACACAACAGACGATGGGAACGACACACACATGCAAAACATGATTATCGATTGATCATCTCGATTCATCCATCACCCATTGTAGACTAGTAGTTCGGTAATATCGGATTACCGAAAAACATGGCGGGATCACATTACGAACACGGCCGAGCAGATATAGTGGGTGCCAAACTTATAAAGTTCTGTCTCCCGCCCGAATCGAGCCTGCGAGCAAAAGTTTCGTAGCAAGCCACTAACCACTGCGCTGCGCTATTGGTGCACAATAACCGGAAAGCTTTGGAATCGAAGACTTGTGTGCGCACACAGCGGAAAGTGAGATATACAGTACCGTCTAGCCTTTCCGTTGGCGACGACTATAACGCACTGTTTTTCTGCTAGTCAAAAGTAGTCTCCACGTATAGTTTGATGTTCAAACATCATATTTAACAAATTACTCCCAAAAGCACCGAGAGCAATCTACATACACACAGAATGCATCGAAAATATAGTCGCCATTTTCCCCATAAAGACAGCAGAGGGTTCAATTGATTGAGCGATGCGGGGCGAGCGGTCGTTGATTATGTGCCAGCGGACGAGAGAGTATGTAGATCAACGATACGCAGACTGGCTGGCCCCTCGCCAAACCCCGTCCCATACAAAATCGATGGTACGGTGTCCACAACGGTTTGACAAATCCTATATTGTATTTTATCGAACTCTTGTTCATGCGCCTGAAACGAACCATCACCAAACTACAAACACCGCAGCATGGGTCAGAACACCGTACCTATTTCATGCTCTCAAACCGAACTCCAAGCCTAATACAATCCCATATTCTCTCTATTTCAGCGTCATCCTTCAGGGTTCGCTCTCTCCAAACTAACCGGTAAATGTAGTCTTAACCCTTTGTAGTTTGAACCCCTCTATTTCGGGCGAAATTCCTTAATGATGGCGTGTTTGCAGTTCAAACTACAATTCACTACGGTCATCTCCTATACGGTGTTGCCAACTTTTTGCTGTGTCGTCGCGCGGCGGCGTGTTTGTGATCAATGTGTATCTATGACCCATTGTTGGCCCAGACATTGTCCTTTCTTCTTTTTCAATAAGCCACGCCCCCTTTCCACGTCACCCCTGGCAGCGAAATGTCCTTCACGTCCGTCTAGACACTAGGAAATACGAGAGATTTCGGGATTACACCGCCAAAGGGCCAGACAGTCTATAGCTGAAATATGCATTGTTGGGGGGGGGGGGGTGAATATTGCTGGGTTGCATTTTAGTATGTTTTATCGGTGACTACTGCGGCGTTTATAGTTATATAGTCCACATCTTCCGTGCTGAGACTCTTACAGTACCAATTAGAACTTCACAATCAATCAAACTACAAATCAAATGGACGTCATTTAGGGGAAGGCCAGGAAGACAGGTTCATTTTGTCTGCTGATCCCCGTGAATGCAGATCAAACTACAACTGAGGTACGGTAATAAAACGTGTTGTTCTATAACACGGTGTTATAGGGGTTAAAGTCTGTTTCACCAATCGATGTATAGTCGTCATTTTCCCCATAAAGACAGCAGAGGGCTCGACTGATCGAGCGATGCGGGGCGAGCGGTCGTTGATTATCTGCCAGCAGTTGAGAGAGTGAATAGATCAATGATACGCAGACGAACTGGCCGCTCGCCAAACCCCGTCCCATACAAAATCGATGGTACGGTGTCCACAACGGTTTGACAAATCCTATACTCATACAGTAATCCTTCAATTATTCAAGGGGGTGTTTTCTAATGAAAAAGTCATTACTTTGGTTTTAAATTTGCAGAGTCAGTAGTAGTAAACATGCAGATATCACTATCAACATTTTGAGGACTTCTGAAACGCTAATAGACCAAACTCTGACCTGGAAGAGATAGCAGATTACTGTAGAAGGTTAAAAGTGGGTGGAACAAACTATACACTACTTCTGAGTTTGATCTGCTAACACAGGAAGTCTAGACGAGCACTAAGAGAGAAAGGAGTCAACATTGAACTGTTTACTCTTCTCACCCCTCTTTATGTCCGAGGCAGACTGAAACATATCAGAGTACGTATGCTAGAAGATCCCGGCCCCTTTATCCCATCCTGCGTCACCACAAACATACGCTATTTCTCTGCACTTACATCCCGCCGGGATGTAAAAGACGAGAAATAGTGAGGCAGAGTGAGAGACGCAGAGCGGGATGAAGGGGCCGGGATCTTCTCGCATACGTACTCAGAATCAAACTACAAACACAGAAGATTACTTTCCCCAGTACGCTACCTATATGTGATCATTGCTCAGTTGTACGTGCATACACAGGGGAATATTCTGGTTCGTACACTAACGGATCAAACTACAAACACTCAAAATAAGCGTGTTTCTGCCTTTCCCTTACTGACATCTATCCGATTTGTAGTTCAATTGATTGGAAAATTCGAATTGGTACTGTAAGAGTCTCAGTGCGGAAGATGTGGACTATTCAACACGGGGTTACAGAGGTGACTATATAGCTGGGTTATAGTTTGATGTGCATACCCAGGAGGTATAGTCTGTTTCACCAATCGATGTACTTCTACAGTAATCCGTCAATTTTTCAAGTGGGTGTTTTCTAACGAAAATGTCATTACTTTGGTTCTGAATTTTCAGAGTCAGTAGTAGTAAACATTGCAGAAGACACAATCAACATTTTGAGGAGTTCTGAATACGCTAATATACCTAACTTTGACCTGGAAGAGGTAGCAGATTACTGTAGAGGGTTATAAGTGAGTGGAACAAACTATAGAAGAGCACTGAAGAGGGGGGGTCAACATTCCATGTTTGCTCTTCCCACCTCTCTTCATTTCCGAGTTACGACTGAATTACCACGGGATCAAACTACAAATACAGCCGAACAGAACAATATATGTAGCGTTTCAGGTTGCCATCCCGCCTCTACCTCCCTCCTTCCTGCCCTTCTTTTTCTCTATTTCTCTTCCGTCTATCTCTCTTTCCCTACCTCCCTCGCTCTGCTCCTTTCTCTTTGTCTCCTCCCTTCCACTCTCTATCTCTCTCTCTCTCTCGTTCTCTCTCGCTTCCCCGTCTGTATTTATCAATTGAGTCATCACAGACTGTGCACCCGCACGTTCTCAGCCCGCAAAGAATGACCACTCTGGGGGTGACTGTATTCCCGATACCATTTGGGGGACAACGGGGGTGAATCAGAGATAGAGAGGGAACGGAAACTATAATTGGGGGGGGGCGAAGGGAGAGAGAGAGAGAAAGAAAAAGGAAAATAAGAGAGAGAGGGAGGGAGAGAAAGAGGAGAAGAGATTTCGTACTACGGGTGCTTATTTGCTGCAGGCTTGATTCAAGTGAGGGGCTATTCTTTAAGATTGCCGGATATGCATTATAACACAATAGAAAATGGGGGTGGTTACTGTTGAATGGGGGGGGGGTCTCACTATTCCGCCATTTCTCCAGGATTTCAACTAGGTGGGATGATAGTATAACGGGGGGGGGGGGGGGGTGAGGGGGGCATTTTTAGGTGAGGGAGAGAGGATTGTACATTTTGGACCAGAGAACTATTTGCTTCGCACAGGCAAACTCTAAATTTAACTTTTAAAAGTACTGAACTGCATTGAGACTATTTGACTTGATTGTTTTAAGCGGTATTGAAAGCTACCGTAACCCCGGCGGACCACCCGGGTGGGGCGGCGGTCATTTTTCGTGGTGGGTGGCCTTGGAAAGCAGACTTGTGAAGCAGCTATAATTGCCTTTTTCAATTGTTGTCGGCTGAAAACGACCTCGCTATCGATACGAGAGATGTCTGATGCGGAGAGGGTGGCAGAGAAGCAAAGAGCATTGATACGAGAGATATCTGATGCGGAGAGGGTGGCAGAGAAGCAAAGAGCATCGATACGAGAGATGTCTGATGAGGAGAGGGTGGCAGAGAAGCAAAGAGTATCGATACGAGAGATGTCTGATGCGGAGAGGGTGGCAGAGAAGCAAAGAGTATCGATACGAGAGATGTCTGATGCGGAGAGGGTGGCAGGGAAGCAAATAGCATTGATACGAGAGATGTCTGATGAGGAGAGGGTGGCAGAGAAGCAAAGAGTATCGATACGAGAGATGTCTGATGCGGAGAGGGTGGCAGAGAAGCAAAGAGCATCGATACGAGAGATGTCTGATGCGGAGAGGGTGGCAGAGAAGCAAAGAGTATCGATACGAGAGATGTCTGATGCGGAGAGGGTGGCAGAGAAGCAAAGAGTATCGATACGAGAGATGTCTGATGCGGAGAGGGTGGCAGAGAAGCAGAGAGTATCGATACGAGAGATGTCTGATGCCGAGAGGGTGGCAGAGAAGCAAAGAGCATCTATACGAGAGATGTCTGATGAGGAGAGGGTGGCAGAGAAGCAAAGAGTATCGATACGAGAGATGTCTGATGCGGAGAGGGTGGCAGAGAAGCGAAGAGTATCGATACGAGAGATGTCTGATGCGGAGAGGGTGGCAGAGAAGCAAAGAGTATCGATACGAGAGATGTCTGATGCGGAGAGGGTGGCAGAGAAGCAAAGAGTATCGATACGATAGATGTCTGATGCGGAGAGGGTGGCAGAGAAGCAAAGAGTATCGATACGAGAGATGTCTGATGCGGAGAGGGTGGCAGAGAAGCAAAGAGCATCGATACGAGAGATGTCTGATGCCGAGAGGGTGGCAGAGAAGTAGAGACACATGAAATGTGTCTGTTAGAAGTCTAGACAGAACCATTAGGCTTCATCATCTTTCATGGGCGCGAAACCGAAAATGTGTCTACAACCTGAAAAGTAATGGGGGTGTTGAATTCGGACTTGATAATAAGAGTAGGGAATCGGATATACAAATCGGAAAACATTCCGTTTAAAAGTTTTACATATCAACAAACCGTCTGGAAGACTCAAAATCATACTGTTGGTTACAGCTATCGGAACCTGTTCTGTATAGCTCGACTTACCATTGGTTACAAAAACGCTTTTTACAATGAGTTTATGTACATAATCATTATCATATATATATACAAACCACATATTACCTGTTTAACGTGAGAACATCACTATGAATACTAGATATTAGAGTTCAAACTTGAAAAAAAAAACGGATAAAACAGTTCGAATGATCGATGAAAAAAGTTCAAAATATGACGAGTCAAAAATATGTAAGCGGATAAAACTGTTAAAACGTTATGTTAGTTATGGAACAAATCAAAATAGATCAAAGATGAAACAATCAGCTAAATTTCAATAAAGAAAACATCTAGGTGAAGTTTGCACGAAATTGAATAGATAAAACCAAACTCCATACCGGGCTTGAGTAAGCAGGCTAACTACTCCAACACCATACTACAGACTACAAAAACCTTCATCGGGCATTAGCATTACTACAGCTTGCGCTACTGTTCTCTGTACCATCCGCGTACAGCCCCTTCGTACCTTTTTTGGAAACTATTTTTCCTCCGTACAGCTTTGAAAACTAGCTCGGTTCGCAAAGTCAACTCCGAAATCGACAAAACGTTTCCAATTTTCTCTCTACTTATCGATGCGATACTTCGGTTAGTTAACAGGGGATCCTCAACTTCTTCTTCAAACGGACAGTGAGAACTTCCACCCTTTCCGGAATATTTGAGTTTATTGGATAACTACCTATGCGGCTATAACTTGTCGCATTTTCTGAGGAGGGAATGTTCACCTCTTGAAATCCTCAAAGCGACACTATCAACCCTAAACTTATCCCACCTAATTAAATCCAGCTATCCTGAGTACAATGCTAGACGCGCGCGGCAAAGATCACAATCGTCGATAAAAAAGAGTCGCGGAAACACAATCGGACATTGATCAATTCGCGATGGACGCGCGGCGGGTTCGGTGACCACAACCACGCGCCTCTAAATTCAAAATTTGAAAACTCCATTTCCAACTTTTGACTTAGGCTAAGTTAAGCTACTATGAATCTGATAACCTACTAACATGTAAATTCTAAGAACTGAACTCATGTGTTAGTCTGAGGCTCTGAGACGTGTTTTCAGACTCAAACGTTCAAGGTGAAAGCCGTTTAGCTACTATACTATCCATCTGATAACCAATTAGCTTGAAAAACGATTGCAATGCAAACCGGACTCACAACTGCCTGTTTTTTTAGGAGAAATCAAATTTCCCAGGCCGCCCAGATTGTTACCCAAACCAGTATTGAGTAAAGTTTACAACATCAGGGACACACTATACAAGAAAGAAAACTACCTTAAAAAGTTTCGAGTTTCGCGGCAAAACAAGTTCTACTAGCTTCTACTAACCCTAGAGCTTAGACACTACTACAGTTAAACCTAAATAATAAAGACTAGATCAATCGATATCCAATGTACATACGAGAGGACTAAACATCATAGGTCAAAAACCGTCTGCGTAATGGTGCTCCTTGTGGTGGCCGTTTTCGTTTTCGTCCACATGTGCAACGAAATCAGAGTATGCAACAGACTCGACTTCACATCACTGCAAAAAGAGCAATACATATACATTAGATAGAAAAAGTTGACATTATAATAATAACACGAACGTCCTAACCTTCATATTACGTGTTATAACCCTGCAAAAGTGATATCTTTCCTCGTTTTTCGTACGTCAAACAGCTCTCGCTTGAGAGCATAAGCACGAGTTTCGGAGAGCGAATTGGCAAACATGAATGTAATAAGTTTTCCCCCGCACCACTGAGTATCGTGTACGATCGTTGCGAATGATCCGAATTTCGTTAATGTAACGTCAGGACTATTCAGAACACCAACAACACTTTCTGTTGTTAATTAGAAGATGTTCATACTCCAGTAAAGTTGTAGGTTGTCTGAATAGTCGACACATAGATAAAACAAACTATTTTTTTTTCTCAAAATTTGTGGAAATTTGACTGGTTTTTTTTTTCGAAAATAGCCACACTTTACTGGTGAATTACAATGCTCGTTCTTCAACTCTTAATGAACCTTGACATTAATATAAATCTCTTTCTCTGATGAGCGAGTGCCACATTCTTTGAATGTAGATAAATAAATAAATAAATAAAAAGCAACAAAACCAACCCCCGAACATTGTTGTTGTGTGTGATAGCTGATTCTACTTTAATCTTCTACTCAATAATATGTTTTCTGACCATTACAACTAAAAAAATAGCCGCCAAACCAACCCCTCAACATTGTTTTTATGTGTGGTGGCCGGCTTCACACTCCCATATGTCTCATAGCTCATTGAAAACTGATAACTCGAACTCACTTAGTAGTTATATTTATCAAGAAAGTTTCAAAACATTCAGGGTTTGTTAATTTCACGTCACGTCTGTTCGCAACAAACAGAACTTTCAATTTTCAATCAACTACCCAATATCTCGGTGCAAGGAGTCTCATAGTTTGAAAAATAACCGCCAAACCAACCCCCGAACATTGCTATTGTGGGTGATGGCCGGCTTCACACTCCCGTATATCTCATCGCACAGCTCGGGCCATTTCATCCAAAGAGACCGTTGGGTAGAGTCACACAGCGACGAAACGGCGGTACAACAACTGGAATCAGAATAGTAATGATCTCTTACGGCAACTTTTCATCATGTTCCTACTCAGGTGAAAAGTCAAGGGACTATTAGCCCCTAAAAAGGGAATTTCGGGTGATTTTGCAAACGCGGGCCTAAAAGGCCCTAAAAGGGCTGCGATTTCGATATCGACCTAGCTTTTTTCATTGTTTTTGATTTTGATTGAAACTATGTTGCACTAATCTATGTTTTTTTTTCACATTTCTTGAGTATATACACAAGGGTGAGCAAGACAAACATATTTAATCCAGTATTTGAGACGAAAAATGTTACCCTAACCGCCCCCAGTAGGCCCTAATAGGGTGATTTCGGCAACTGAAATCGCGGGCCTAAAATAAACCTTTTAGGCCCGTGACTTTTCACCCATGTATAATTGGGATTTTTCAAAACTAAATATGTGAGTTCGAAACCGTGTCCATCGTTTTCGTTATTCAATTTGTGGGAATATAAACAAAGAAAATCCCTTACTTCATCTAAAACGCCAAGAATTTAGTTTTACGTCTGAAAAATGCTCAAATAGCGGCTATTTGACCCTCTACCTCTCGGGTGAATATGGTCGGGTAAGTCCTCTCAAATA
This sequence comes from Litoditis marina, assembly GCA_964036275.1. Classification (NCBI taxonomy): domain Eukaryota; kingdom Metazoa; phylum Nematoda; class Chromadorea; order Rhabditida; family Rhabditidae; genus Litoditis; species Litoditis marina. The sequence continues at coordinate 21,486,876 of OZ038435.1, read as the reverse complement.
GTGTTCAAATAGCGCTATTTGAGTTAGTGAATAGGATTTGTGCAAGTTACCCGCCTATTTGAGCTTAGTTAATACGGCCACTGGTTTGTAACTTCTGCTATACTTCTGGTGACCGCGTATTTTTCACAAAAGACGTTGTAAAAACTGAGCTACCGGAGAAAAAGTTAACGAAATACCCGATTCCTTCTGGGATTGGTCTGCACCTTGTAATGATAATTTCAGGACATTTGCCAAATGAGTTTCTCACCGGTTGACTACTTCCGGTTCCTCTCTGTCCGGATTTCCGTCCTCCCCCTCTGAGTCTGAACCGTTTTCTTCCGAAGTCGGCGGCTGAACACAGAAAACAGTGAATGAACGGATAAATATAACATCATGGCGCCCTGTCAGAACTGACCCGAAGTCTTCATGGAACGAGTTTCGTTCGGTATTTTTAGGGTTGTTTTGGTGTCTAAATCCGTTTTTTAGGCTTGCATCACACGCTTCAATGAACATTCTTATTTCTATGAACCAGCAGAGTTGCTGATATTCCTCTTCCTCCACGTTTTACATCAATCAATTACAGGGACATTACAGATTCTGAGAGACTGCTCTCAATGAATAGTGAATAAGGAACAGAATTGATCAACAGATTGCTAATTCGTGTCTGGTTTGGTTGAACATGTGACTTTTCACTTCGGGAGACGTGGTAATCTGCGTCTACAAATGTGAAATCAAATACATGTTTCTCACCTCATTATCTTCCGATATGACTAGCAGCCATCCCTTCACAATAGAAACCGTTGTGTACAGTATCGGATTAACGGTATCGATTGCCTAAAATGCGTAGTCATCAGATATCGACTATAATCGAGTGCGCGTTATAGTTTGGTCCTAAAACACACGACCACTGTCGACTTTGTCTAAAATGCACCAGAATCAAACTACGAATCAGTGGCCGTATTCACCAATCCTCGAGAAGCCAAAATACCTTCCCGCGGGAAGGTAGAGCACGAAAATAGTGTGCTGGTGAGGAGGGTCCAGAGGCGCGGGAAGCTTTTTTACCTTCCCGGGACATTGGTGAATACGGCCACAGAAAGTTGACACAAATACCTTGTCGGTCTGCGTTTAGTAGGCCACTCAAGTAGGCAATCCTATATTCCATTATATGTCCACGTCTGGCAAACATACAATCGAAACGCTAGGCCAAAAACCTGCTGATCAAGTTTTTCAATAACGAGCCTATTCTTATAACTCCCTAGATTCCAAAAAAAATTCCTTTATAAACCAATTTCGAAATAAACATGAAAATATCATGCGAAATTTGGCTGTTTCCAACCCGGTAAACCTCGCCGAAGCAGGGATATTGTGTGGCTGATAAACTGTCTGTCTCTCTTGCTTACCTTGGACATATTCCTGGGCCAATTGGCGCAGAGAATGGCGCCAACGAGGGCTGGCACGGCGCCAAACCCGGATTCCTCCTCCCCGTCTAATATGTAGGCGGCACAGGTAGACATCAGTTGAGAACAGAAGGACGAGCAGAACAGATCGTATTCTGAAAGAGAAACAAATGGTACCAGGTTGGGAGTACAAATTTGGTTCACAAAACATTAGATGCCTACGTGAGGCCACTTCGTTGTCCACAGAAAATGAATGAAAACCGGGTGTTTTATGTGAACAGCTAAACTAGATGACAGAGTGCAAGGTTAGGTTTTCACCAGTAAAGTGGGACAATTATTGAAATTGGGCTAGTTCAAAGTCCCGATTGAGAGAAAGGAGGGTGATCAGCATTCAACAAGGTCGCCCTGCGTTTGATTAGATGATTATTGGTAAAGTTCAACAGAGTTTGGCAAAAATCGTACTTGCAGTCGGACTTTCCGAACGTTCAAATCCATTTTAACAACCCCCTACTAATAATCGTGGAAAACAGCAGAACTGGCTCGGCTCCTTCCGAATCTGAGACTTTTTTTTCTCGATATTAGCGAGAAGGAAGACAGTTGTATGAATTGTGTGGCTACTGGCTATTCGGATAAACCATTTCACCCATGATCAGAATAGTCAGCTATTATACGTATAGGATGTGAGTCCGATAATTTAAAAAAAAACATACTACAGTTGGTAATTGGTAAAGTATAACTCGAAATTCGACTCAAAAAAAATGAAGATTTCCGAGTCGAGTCGAACTTGATTTTTTCTAGACTCAAAAATTCCTGAAACTCGAACCTAATCCTAAAACGTACCCATAAGCGGTACGAATAGTCCCACCACGAAGTCCGTCTCACTGGCGTCGAGGGCCGTTGTCAAAAGGGACTCCGAGAGGAGAGACCATTCTTCCTCCTCCATAACGGCTAGATGGCGGGAGGCGGTGATGTTGCGCTCTGAAAATCACGACATGAGCTCTAGATTCTAATATTCTACAAACACAACTTATTTAAAACATACCCTAAATGCCTTAGAGTTGTGACTTTTTCAAACAGGGGGGTTTTGCCCCCTCCCCCCTCAGCCAAAATATAAGGGGGTTTTGCCCTTAATTTAGAAAATCGCTAAATCTGAATTTGAGGGGGGGGGGGGGGTTGCCCAAATCTTTGGACCAAAAACAGGGGGGGGGGGGTTCTCAAAACGCTGAGCATTTAGGGTATGTAATTGTACTCGAGCATTGTTGTAGTTTGATCTCGGATCAGGCCGTTATTTAAAAAATCCTCTGGTCACGCACCCGGAAGACTCTTATATGATAGATGGGCGTGTATAGTTCTTGTAAAACAGAGGTTTTCAGAGGTCACCACTCCATCAGGGTAAGATGGTCGGATGCGGTGCCGCCGTGCCGGTGATGTTGCACTCTGACGCTCAGTTGGATACAAACTCTTGCTCGTGTAACAAAGACATAGAGAAAGCTGAGATTTTCTAGGAAAAAGTAGTAATTTTTGAACATGTCAAACATCCTGAATAGTGGAGCAAGAAGATAGAATCAATCAACACAAGTCTAATGTAACTTCATACGCCAGCCGCAAAGCAGCGAAACTTTCTAAAATTAGAAAAAAACCTGGCATTCTCAATAAAAATTCAGAGTACCAATGAACAATCATAAATGCTATCTACACTCTCAACCAAACAAAACACAGCTTTAAATGGAAAAACTAACTTATTTGAACAGCAGATCGATCCGATCTAATGCTCATGTCCGATATTTGGGATATTATCGAGTCCAGATCATCCAATTGCTGAAATCACCATGATAAATTAATTTTTCCCGAGTAAAACTGCATATTTAAGTCTGAATTCTGATTCCTCGTTCTCGCAATCGCAATAAAATTGGATGATTATAATGCTTCTCATGATTTTAATCTCAAAAACTGAATGAATGGAATGTAAACCAAGTTTCATTTATATTAACGATAAGCTGGATGATGGCTGCGATGTTGCGAATCACCCTACGTTCATTAGCATGAGTAATCGGGTAAATCGCGAGAGTTCACGAGCCTGACCCTCTCGAAAAGCTTTTAGTAGTGAAAAACCACTGTTACTAGAAGAGAATTGGGGGATACATTCGTAAAGTGATACTATTTTCCAAAAGAAACCCGTGTTTCTATTCAAATTCGTGCAAGTTCATGCGTCTAATCGGTCGAATTTACTGGTATAAGTCAGCGCGATGTTTGTAGTTTGTAAATAAGTTAACGCATAACGCGGAAAACAAAAGCAAACTGGAATGGATATTACCTCTACGGGTGGTTCCTCTGGTTTTGCCCTCCTACCCCTCCCTCTTCCGGACCCCCCAGAAGCTGAGGAGGGTGGGGGACCACCCAGGGCGCTCTGGATACTCGCGAACATTCGCTGATTCCGGCCCTGATTTCTTCGCGGTTGTGAAGACCGGAAAATAGTAATATAAACAAAATAACTACTTTTTTCCGAGTAACCACTTTTGTTGGAACTACGATGTATGTTTAATGCTAACGATGAACCATCTGTTATTTGCGCTAATCAAAAGCAACAAGGAAACTTTTGAAGCCAGGAGGAAAACTCAATATTTGGACCAATTTCACAGGGAAACGGGTAGTTAGTCAATCGCACCAGTTAACGCTTTTTCTAGTAAACCCTTTGTAACCCGTTTCACGAACCTTTTGTGAGAAATACACGGTTACCAAGTGGTTAACAACAAGAAGATCAGTTAACCAATGACCCGGGTAACGGTTAACTTGAGCGGTTCACGAAATACCTGGTTCCCACGCATCAAATTATAAACAAGAGCTCAATGGAATATGAATCAAGCTATGCCTGAAAAATTCTTACCTGGCTGTTTCATCGTGATCCAGTCTATCCGCCATCGCCCGTTTAGATCTTGTTTCCATCGAGGCACCTGAAACGAAGAGAATTTGTTTCTGAGTTCTGATGACTAGGATTCGAGTTTGACATAACTTTCCTTCACTGAAAATGCAACTCAGAGAATGAAACAATGAGCACATGTCTATTTCGAGGCCTGGTGGAGAGATGAGCGCCGAGCCAGTGTTAATATTATATGATGGCACCTAGTTCATAATAGAATATATTGTTTTGTTTATGTTTAATGTGAAGATATAGATTCGATTCTGTTCTGTTTCTCCATTTTGTGTTGTTTTCTTCTTGTTGTGTCTTCATATTTTGCTGTTTTCTTTTTTTGTTACCTTTCACTTTTCCACTGGCGGAATAAAGTATTCATATAACAAATTGAAAAAAAATCAATCGCCCGTTTCACCCACCCCCATCTTTGTGCACGATGAAAACACCGTTTGAAATGATCAACGCAACAGACAAGTCGGAATTTTGGACAATTCAGAGTTAATAAACCTTACGTAAGCCATTAAAAATAAAAATAAATAAAATATTTCAAATTCAAATCCGCTTGAAATTCTGGCTAAGTTCCAACAGAAAACACAATGCACCGTAGACCAATCTGTGCGAGACCCAATGTGGGCGCTGATGAGAATCGCTCACTAAGGACAACATCGGTTGAATGCCTATTGATTGTTTTCTTTGTGTGTTTTTTTAATCTTCTCCATTATCGATTTTTATTTTTTATGCTAATTAAGTTTTTTGTAGTAAGTTAAGTAAAATGGTTTTTATATTGATTTCAAAACAAATTTTTGACCATAAGAACAGGTTTTCTCGAGCATATTGGTAATTTTTTGGATGTGGGCGTGGCCTGACGAGTTCTTCATTCAGTTATTCGATTGAATTGGACCCGCGTGACTCTGGCTTCTGCCCTTTTCAAAGCGTCAATTCCGCCTGCTTATCCCACCAATTCTAGCATTGAGCAGCGAATGCTCTTCTAAGAATGACCACTATGGCTGATCCGTTAGAATCACAACAACGATTTGACCAACTCAACCACTCGCAGCTGGAGCAGAAAATATTTAATACTGGTCCACGTGCGTCAAGGACATTCCCATCGGTTCGTGTTTTTCATTCACGTGCTTTAAAGACATCTCCTTTGCTTCGAGTTAGCCATCTCATCGGTTCATTTCTGTTTTTGTTCATCTGTTGGTCTAAAATAGTATTTAGTCATTTCATTTTTTACTATTCAATCAGTCAGTTTCAGAATTTTTTTCTTCAAATTAACAAATCGATCAGAAAATTTGTGTTCAAATACGTTTTCTGAGAGAAAAATGAAAATATTCACAAAACAAATGAAAAGTACTAGCTGGACTACTAGAGGGTCTGAGAAGTTTAATATGCAATGAAATATTATAATTTTCAAATGAGAATAAATCGTGAATCTCGATCACATTTCAAATAAAAATAATGTGATTATATTTGATACAAAATAACAAAATGATTAATATTCACCAATATCTAAAGAAAAAAACTGACTTGTGTGTTTAGTCACAACATACTGGATTGTAATTGCTATACCAAACATTATGTTTCTGTTTTCAGACTCAAACTGTTCCAAATGCTATTGGTGTAAATATGCACATTTCAAATAAAAATAATGTGATTATATTTGATACAAAATAACAAAATGATTAATATTCACCAATATCTAAAGAAAAAAACTGACTTGTGTGTTTAGTCACAACATACTGGATTGTAATTGCTATACCAAACATTATGTTTCTGTTTTCAGACTCAAACTGTTCCAAATGCTATTGATGTAAATATGCCTTCTCCCACCGATGCCGCTTTGCAACCAATCAATGAAGACAGTCTTGAAGGACAGATGAGAGTTTTTGCCCCTCCTCAGAATATGAACGAATTGAGCAATCTTAGCTGCAATAGCTCAACTTCTGATAGAGAACCCGATACCCCTGGAAAGTGAGTTTTGTCAACCTTTGTTATGCTGTTATTTTAGTTTATTCTGGCAAAGGAATAGCAATATATGTTTGTGAAAGGCTGTTTTATGATTGTTTCTTTCAAGAGTATTTTTCTGTGTATAGCCAATTGGTCAAAAAAGGGAAACCTGTTCGTGAAAGGCTGTTCTGAATAAATGTGTTATAATTTTAAGCAAACACCAGTAAGGTCCGACTAAGCGACAAAAAGTAGTCCGTTTTAGATGTGAACACGTGAAAATTTATGATTTTTTCATTGAAAGTAGACCGATTTTCTTATTTTCGGCGAAAACGTAGTCCGTTTTTCGGATTTTTCTGACTATTCGGACAACTTTACTGGTGTATGATTTTAAGACAAACTTCTCGCGGTGGCACCGAAAAGAAGTCTGTTCGGAAACGGCGAAGGGGAGACGAGACTCCGAAATCTGAAAGAAAAATCACCGAGTTCATCAAGGTAAATTGGCCTCGCTTTGTTAACATGTAAACGAACGTGAACATGATTTGTTTGTATCCTCGATGGAAATCTAGAATGCCTTTGCTGGTCTTACTTTGTACTTGAGTTGTTTTCTAGCTTTTTCGTCTTGACTGGCGAGCTGGATACTCATGTAAATCGTCGTATGACCGGCGCATAGTGAAAAATTGCATCGTTTCAATAATGATTAATTAATACCTTTTTTGCTGGCTAATTAGTGATAACTTCTTGAACTTCGCTGTGTCTGAGCTGAGCATGCCATCGCATACGTTAAACGCTGTTATCAACACATTAGTAAGTGTATATGCATACGTGCGGTTTTTTTTCCGGCCTAGCACCATTTCAAATTTCAATGTTTCATGTAATGTGTGAAACTTAAACATTATAATCTTAGGCGCAGTCAAGCCCGAAGCGCTTCGCTCCCACCTCTTCGACGAACGGGGATGGCTATCTTGTGGATAGTATGCTAACTGGAAACGTGAGTTTTTTCATATTGTTCTAATTGTTGGTTGAACTAAATTTTAGAGTTATTTGTTCTGTATAATAAGTGAATAATTCTCTAGTTCGTTGGATAATCGCTGAACTATTATGCGACTACCAAAGACCAGTAAGCTCTGACTAAGCGGCAAAAAGTAGTCAGTTTTAGATGTGAACACGTGAAATTTTATGATTTTTCCATCAAAAGTAGACCGATTTTCTTATTTTCGGCGAAAAAGTAGTCCGTTTTTCGAACTTTTCTATTCGGACAACTTTACTGGTGTATGGCGACTACCAGAAGCGGACCGCATTTTCATACTTGACTATATCTTGGTTCTCGATATTCACCAGTTTCCTGATTTTTATAGTATATTGTGCTTTGTGCATAACTCATTCCATGATGATTGTTTCAGTGGGGTGGTCAGTCTCCTTCACCGGTGAACCGAGTGACGCCAACCAACATGCACTATTCCTCCGATTCGAACAGCAATTCCAACCAGAGTCCACCCGGCCGAATTCGCGTCGATGAAGCTTCCCAAACTGAATTTCAAGTACGTTTTCGTTGAATGGAACGAGTACCCCTGGTAACTATTCCTTGCAAAGTTCGCTTGTTTTGAAATTTATCGTACCAACACCCAAACACCAGTAAGGTCCGACTAAGCGACAAAAAGTAGATCGCCCACATCGCCCGTTTTAGATGTAAACACGTGAATATTTATAATATTATCATCGCGCTTGCTCAGCCGACCGCTCGTCCCGGTACATGAGCGGGACGTCCCGAAAGTGGGCGGGGCGTCCTGGTACATCGAATATAATCAATATTTGAGAAGATTTTAATCAGAAAATTTTCAAAAAAAGTGAATTTCGATAGATTTTTTTGTGTAATCTGATTGTAAAACGTGTTTGTAATATGCACAAAGCAAAAAAAATTGGAAATTCAGACTTAAATCTATTATTTTGAGCGCTTGATTGACGGCCAGGCGCAATGTACGGGACGTACCGGGACGCCCCGCCCACTTTCGGGACGTCCCGCTCATGTACCGGGACGAGCGACTTCTGAGTAACTTTAGCCACGTCTTTGAGATTCGCTGACGCTCTAGCATTTGATCACCTTTCTTCATTATTTTAAATTTACACATGAACAATTTTTCCAATCAGGAGTCCGGACAGGCGTAATGTATAAAAAGAAACTACTGCGTGTGGGGTTTACCCGTATTTTTCGCAGGATTGTACTGATCCGGCTGTCACGGAGGAGATTGCCAAGCGGGACCGGATGATTGCCGAATCGCGCAGACAAATTGATGACCTGCAGACCAAGGTAGCTTGAGTTTTCTTGAATAGTTAAGTATAGTTGAATAGTTAAGTTTAATATCACATAACATCGGATGTGTTGCTCTCCAAAAACGCCCCACTTGTTGATCAGAAGTATGTTTCACAAAAATGAATGCCTCTGATTGTTGAGTCGAACTAGGAGATATTTTCTGATATTTCTTTCCATTTCCAGTTGAATGGCGAACGACGAAGAAACGAAACTGCAAAGGAGTCCATCAAGAAATTGTTGATTGAGAAGAACACTGTGGAACGTAAAGCACTAAAAGATAAGGTGTGTTTTATTGTTTTCAAGTTTCAAGTGCATTGTGTTTAAAATGATTTAGACGAATAATTATATTCATTATTCTATTTATGCGACAACTATACACTTAAATGAATGTAAATAGACAGAAAAAAAATATGCTGAGTAGAGAATCATTGACTAAGTGAAATGAGCGATTTGATGGTTTCACAAGTTTCACCCTAAAACTAATTCCCTCGTCATACCACACTTTTCTCCATCGCACTCGATATTTTTCTTCATTTTCAAAATTGCAGACAAGATCAGAGAACCCACGGATTGGACAGTATCGACTGGTCAGACACGGAGATGCATTCAAGGATATTTTCGTGGGTAGATTTGTTTTGTTTGATAGGAAATAGTTATTTCGCGATGTTTTCATTTGTTTAATAGATCGTGTTAGATTCAATTCAATATACTTTATCCTTATCGACACCCTAATGTCATTCAGTTGAATTACTGTTGGCAAATATTGCTCATTTCAGTGCGAAGGATTTGCGTATGATGAGTTGAACAAGAGAATCGTTTCTATCAACAATGAACGGATTGAGATTCAAAGTGCGTCTACACTTCTGAAAAAGAGGAAACCGTTGGGAATAGGCAAAGAAGGCACGAAAAGGTACGTTTCCGGCATGTATTTTCATATAAAAATAAAACCTGTTTTATAAATGCCTCGAACATTTTTCTCTCTTGTGAAAGTGTATTTTATCCAGCGTTGAACATCTGAGTTCAATGTGTCAAGAATTAAAATTGCAGCTTGTACGCGAATAGGTACATTGTTGATTATTGTTACATGAATCTTGGTACTGTTTTCCGTTTATCATTCTAATATCAACGGGCGTTATTTCTTTTGTTGCTTTGTAATGTTAGTGTGCCTCAATTTAACCTTTTCGTTTGTAGGGCGGCTGCTATTTCACTGTCAGCTCAGCTGGCAGCAGCGCAGGATGGGTCTGGCCCCTCTACCTCAAATGCAGCCGACGATGCTATATTCCGGAGACCAGAAGAACCGAAAGAAATTTCTCTCCAGGAATACATTGAACTGGTTAGCACAGTGTAGATCATACTTGAAGTACATCAAAAGTTTTGTCAGGAGTAAGATATCGGCTTATCTTATTCGTTGATAGTTGGGGGTAATCGCTACATGCGAGATACTAGTTTTTGTCAAGAATGAACGTTTCATTCACTTTCATCCAGAATACTAGACGTTGAATGTAAATATTGTGCACTCCTGAATTATGTGTCTGTTTGAAATGTCTGTGCTCTAGATCTGTCAATTACGGTTCACTTAATCGTTGACCTCTATTGTTCTTTCAGCCCGTGATAATCTATTCCGTTTCTAGGATGAAATCTACAAGCTGCGAAAGGAGCATTTGAAGAAGGAGGAATTGGATTTAGCCAACGAGAAGGAGAAGTTGGAACGAGAGAAGCAGCTGCATCTTCGGGAACTGAAGCGGGCGACCAACGAGAGAGACTCTCGATACAACGATCACGAGATGCTGTCCAACAAGCGATATCTCCTGCTCTCCTTGTTGGGAAAGGGTGGTTTTAGGTATGCACATGATGCCTTATCTCTTCATCTCAGAAAAGGCAACGTAGTTATTGGTTACCCGAAGTTGCATAGTCATGTGATGTGTTTGTTCTGTTTCCCACATACGTAGTGGCCTCCTTCTCCTGCTGCCATATGTGATTGCTGTTAGGTGCTCGCTGTTCTCACTCAGTACCCGTGCGTCGCGGTCGCCGCGCGTGTTTTGATGTAGTTGTGGGGGTGATATGAGGGCGGCGCTTCTCTCTCTTTTCCCACTATGCAATGTCTTGTTTGGGGACGGGGGCAGTTTTTGTGTTGCACCGGTTGTTGGTGTATGTGTGTGTGTGTCAGTTATCGATTGGGCGGCTGCTGGTAGTCTTCTTAGCCAGGCGGTCCAGGGGCCGCGAGCCCCGTGACGTCACCATAATTCGTGATAGGATATAAGTGCGAGACACTAGCCTCCCCCCACTCTCGTTCGGTCAATACAACACCAATAGCAGGGATTGTAAGTGTGTTTCGAAGCGTAGGAATGGTCATTCTAGGAGGTTGGCTGGCAATATCTAATAACTGTCATCATCCATTAGGGACAGGTGCTATTGGGAAATTGGGGTTGGATGGTGTTTCCGTTAGATAACGGGTTTATCCTTGACCAGCAGTATATGAGTGAATGAAAGCAGTCAACTCATAACTTCGCACTACTTTCTGCTAATGAAGACGTTTCACACGAGGAAATGCATAAACTGGTTGTAAAGGGAACGATTCTTGCTATTAGAATGAGATTTAGACATCTTGAAACCACGACTTTGCAACATATAACTCATAAATCATTCTTTTTAGTACCACATACTATGTGGAAGTCACGTGTTAAATCACGAATAAATCTATTCTATTCTATTCTATGTCTGACGTCAATAATCAGCAGTATCGTTTTCGTTTGCCGCAAATTGGGTGGTTGTCTTAAGGAATAAATGACTGCTTGCATTGGCCCCTTCACTTTCTAAAATCAATAAAACAAAGGGCCTGGCCAATAGTTCGATGTTTTTATTTAGAACACGCGAAACGCTCGTATTGATTTGCGCCGATCCGGGAAGAACAGCGAAACACAGGGGGTGGTTAGATTAGCCTTCGAAGAAGTCGGGATCTCACTCAATGTGGGACTAAATCTAAGACCGTGAAGTTATTGATTTGTTTTCAGTGAAGTGTGGCGTGCGTACGATCTCGAGGAGAACCGCTATGTCGCTTGCAAGATACACCATGTTAACAAGGAATGGAAGGAAGAGAAAAAGGTAAATAACAAAATATGAATGTTTAATGTACATGAATATGAATAAATACAAAAATTCATTTTTAGTTAACTTCAGTTGTCGTATTCACTTTCATATTCTTAGTCGATCAGGCAATCGTGCTTTGGAGCTGTATAAGCTCCTTCGTCGAATTTTGAGCATCAATATTCAACATTAATTCAGCTGTATTCTGACCATTTCCTTCGTTGCAGGCCAACTACGTGAAGCATGCGATGCGCGAGAAGGACATTCACAAGTCGCTAGATCATTGTCGAATTGTGAAGCTGTTTGATCTATTCACCATTGACAACCACTCGTTCTGCACTGTGCTCGAGTATTGTCCCGGAAACGACCTCGACTTTTATCTGAAACAGAACAAGTGTATTTCGGAGAAGGAGGCCAGGAGTATCATCATGCAGGTAGGCAGGGGGTCATACATCACTATGTGCACGTGTGTGATTGATCAGCGAACAGAAACATTATTGCTAAAGGAACACTATATTTTATCTTAATATCACTTGACCTCTTGACCTGTGCCAAACTTTACCGAATAACTAAAACAAAACAAAAATTATAGTTAGGTATTATAGTGATCGTTGTGTATCAAGCTAATTTTACCCTCGAAAGATTGAGTTTCTTACTAGAATGTTTCAGGTGGTTTCGGCCCTTGTGTACCTGAACGAGAAGAAGCCACCGATCATCCATTATGACCTGAAGCCGGCCAATATCCTGCTCGAGTCGGGAACTACCTGTGGAGCAATCAAAATAACCGACTTTGGATTGTCCAAGATTATGGAGAGCAGCGATGACGATCTGGAGCTCACCTCGCAGTTTGCTGGCACTTACTGGTACGAATTTCTCTCAGACTGTCAGAATTTGGGTCATGTTCTGGAGAAATTACCGTGGTTCAACAGAACTGATTTCGTGTTCGCTGAGCTTGAGCAATAACGGACGGTTTTCATATAGTTACTGTCATCACTAGTTTCTACAAAAGTTTTTTTTTTGCAATAAGTTTTCCGACGTATTTGAAGTTTTGATCATATGGTAATTATTCTTGTTGAAGGTACCTGCCACCCGAGACGTTTGTCATCGGCCATGCTCCTCCGAAGATCAGTTCAAAGGTGGATGTGTGGAGTGTCGGTGTCATCTTCTATCAATGTATCTACGGAAAGAAGGTGGATATTGAATGAATGGGAACAAATCATGATTTGGAACTGTTTTTGTACTGTGTATAAATTCCGTAGCTAGATTCGTCGGTTGTTTGCTTGCTCTAGTGATTTCTAAAATTTGACCGTTTCCTATAATATCTCACCAATAAACTCTGTTTGGATATTTCATGATTTACTAATTTTTAGCCCTTCGGAAATGAGCAGACCCAACAGAAGATTCTGGAGGAGAATACGATCATCAAGGCAACTGAAGTCACTTTTCCACCAAAACCGCAGGTGGGTAGTAGATGATGAAATTATACCAAGACTGCCGCCAACCTGTACCTACTGTATTTGGACGCATTTACAGTCGTCTACAGATTATATTGAGGAAGTGTGCTTTTAGAGTTTAAACATTTTTTGTGATATCATTTGTCAAAAAAATCTCTCAGGAGTTTGTTGACGAATTTTTAACAACGTGGGTAGTTTTATGTTCGAGGTCGCACTGTGAAATCTAAGCATGCTCCTGTCACTAATGTTCTTTTTCCAGTTGAGCCCCGTCGCTCAGGACTTCATTCTGCGTTGCCTGCAGTATAGGAAGGAGGACCGAGCAGATGTGTTCGAGTTGGCCAAACACGAATTGTTCCGTCCGAGAGGAGCTGTGAGTTGATTTGTCTTTCTCTAATTAATTTTCTAGTCCTCCAAGTAAAGACGAAGTTTAGATGAAATTGTTTTGTGTCGTACCATGCAATAGTATAGCAATAGCTAATGAGTAGAATTTATCGCTGGCTGTCGGTTTTCTGACCTTTCACCTGCGTTGACACTAGTTGTTGAGAATTACCCTCTGCTGGCTAACTGTCATGTACGGAGTACGTTCCTCGCATTAAAGCGTGCCAACATTGTCAATCATTGTGTATTGTTTCAGAGACCTCCCTCGTCTCCAAGTGTTCAACGAAGTCCTTCCCTGGCACTGAACAGAGATGATGATCTGTAGAATGGAGTAGATGTTTTGATCTCTGAACTACGAAGGTCTTTCTTCTCCATAATGGCTCTTCTTGCTTTCTGACTATATTGTCTGTCTGTCCAATACATATATTTAGCATGCTCATGTTGATATTATGATACAGGTCTTCCACTTTATTCTTCTTTCAAAAATGCACTTACTTGGCTCGACCTTTTGGCTCTTCTCATCTGCTGTTGTCATGATATTACAGAAAATGACGCCTGTCATCAATCTGTATAGTACAGTTAATGAATTCAGCTTTTCGACATTAATTTTCCGTCTTTGCTTATGAATGACACTGCAACTACATGTAAGATTTGGCCCTTGCAATATATTATTAGGTTGTTCCATTAACTAGCCGACTTTTGTCAGACAAATTCAGATTGTAGTTAGTCCTTTTGTTCAATTCTTTTTAAAATATTTTGTAAACGAGAATAGCAGCGTAATTGTTTGTTTTCTCGTGTCAGTTTGACAAAAGCCCCTCTAGGTATGGTTTGTCGTATTGCCTTAATCTCAGCAAGTGTCAACCCTGTATAATCCCGCTTGGTCATTTTCCGCTTATCACTTGTTTCCGTTTGTTTTTTTCTCCGGTGTAACATGCTCCATGATACAATTCGATATTTATTCACCTTTTATTATTTGCGTTGATGGTTCTTTCTCTCTCTGGTTTGCGTGTTCGCGGTGTACGTGTTCTATAATATATTCAGTCATGCTGAGCGGAATATTGGTTATCAAATAAAAACATTTTATTAGTTTTTTGTTTGTTCAAAAGTAGATACAGAACTTGGGGAAACGCTAGCTGAACTAAAGTGGATATGGGGTAAAGGTTGACAGCTCAACGTGGAAGAAAACTCAAACTATGTAACAGTCGTCATTCGTAAAGTACGAGCAACTAAAGAAGATTTACTGGTTGAAATCACGATGTATTTTCAGTCCATGTGATTTTTCGGTCGTTCGTATGGCTTGTCTCAGCTGGAAACTTGGGACTATTTTACTTTCGCCCCCCACTTTTTTTCGTTTTAGCCGAAATAAGTCCTGTGTTACTTTCACCCCCAAGTTGGGGGTGAAAGTAACATGGCTCCGTTTCAACTAAGAATCACAAGGGTGGGGGGCTATTAAGTTAAAGATTGCCAGGCATGTTACTTTCACCCCCCAATTTACGTTAGTGGGGGGTGATTGTACAATGTCGACATTTAACTTTAGCCCCCCACTCTACCATACATTTACCTTTTACCCCCACCATTTTCTGTTGAAAATAGGGGGGCCAAACTATCACGGGGGTTGCGATTGTACGATGGGAGAGGAGGACGAAAGTAAAATTTTCCCGAAAACTTGTATATGGCTTGAGCTATATTATCTAAGGTCTTAATATAATGACTAACATGATCTCTGTTTCTGTATTCTTCAACTTGATAATCGTAAATAGTTCAGTACAGTGTTTTGTGGTGTGATAATCCCGATAGTGGACCTCCTGAACAAATAAAGGACTGTCACAACTTGCTTTATTAGTTTTTCACTTGTCAAAGAAGCTTTTTGTACAGAACACCTATCAAAAAGCTGACAAGCAGATGTGTACCCAGTTAATCATACTAAAATACATACATATTGCAGGGCACCAAAATACTGTGATCAGGAGTGTTTCTGACTGCAGAGTGGAAAAGGCCGTTATAGTGGGTGCCAATATTATAAACTTCTGTGTCTCGCCAAAATCGAACCTGCGAGCAAAACATTTGTAGCAGGGCCGACAACCACTGCGCTCTCAGAGAATATAAGCAGCAAGCTTCGGAATCGAAGATATGCGTGCGTACACAGAGGAAAGTGAGATATACATTACCCCCCCCCCCCCCTCGACTTTTTACTAATGTAATGTAACTTCTGTAATGTTTCAGCAAAAGATCCAAGTTCAGGTATGTTTTCTGATTCTGTCTTCTTATTTCCCAGTGTTTTGTGGTGTGATAATCCCGTTTCAAAACGCCTGAACAAATAAAGGACTGTCACAAAATGCGGAAAAATTGACATATGCTTGCAAGAACACGTTGCGTGATAGCAGTGACCTCAGTCATTTTGAATTTTCCTTTTCTATGCAGCTTCTCTCTCTCTCCCTCCCTCCTTCCCTCTCTTTCTTTCTCTCTCTCTCTCTCTCTCTCTCTCTCTTTAACCAGCTCCCCCCTTCTCCATCTCTCTGTTATTATCACTATCTACTGTGTCTCTCTTTGCCTCCCTAGTTCCTCTCTCTCTTCTCTCCCTCTCTACTTCTCCTTCTCTCTCGTTCTCTTCGCTTTCTTTTTGAATTCATCTCTTTCCTCTCTGTTGATATCCCTCACCTCCCTATTTCTCTCCCTCTCTCTTACCCCCTCCCCTCTCTCTCCCTACCCTCCTCTCTTTCTTCCTCTCTTACCCTCTCTCTTACCCTCTCTTCCCTTTCCCTCTTTATCTCTCTCCACCTCTCCCCCCCCTCTCCATCTCTCTCTTTCACTAGACTCTCCCTAGCAGTCTCTCCCAGTGCTATTCATCCACAATTTCCCGCTCTCCTTTCAAAACGGGACGCGTGACCAATTAGATAAAAGAACTTATTTCTCCACCCAGAATAGATACAGATATCAACTTATTCTATATTCATCCTCAAACTCAGGAGGTCAAACTTTTGGAAAATCAAAGTTTGACCTCCTGACTTCCTACCTCCAGACCCCACTAGTCACTCGTGGGGTAGAACCCTTCCCCCTCCACCCTCAAACTTTTTGAATTTAAGTTTTGGAGTCATCAATGAACTTATCAATGAACTGATCCCCAGAAACAAGGGTAGTCCCTGCCTTTCAAAGAGACGCAATCATACTGTACACCTCTTCTTTCTCTGTGAAACTATTTGTTCAACAGTGCGGCTCGTTAAAGGTTACACATGGCTAATACGGTACATACGCGTTATTTAATGTGTCAGTGGTTTGACCTCTCTCCTTTTTTGTGCACAGATCAAACTACAAGACAAACATTGAGCTCAGTAGGTAGACATCAGGAACTTGGGCGTACAGTATACATGCCCTAATTATAAACTATTCTTTATAGTCTAGTGAACATTCAGAATATGCATTCATACATTCTTAGATAATGCTGTTCAGGTTTCCTAGAATTTATGTCGTTTGAACCTTCTAAGCCCCCATATCTCTCAGTTAGGTCTGACGCTTCTTCAGAAGAACCCTTTTCTCCATCAAACTGAAAAACATTTCAGATTGTTTACATGAAAAATATTTATTTCATGATTGTTGACTTTTGAATGTTTACTAGCTGATTCTCTACTCTTCCGAGAGTAAAGAACACAACTTTTTTGTAGTTTGACCTCGATAAACAGCAGTATTTTTGAGTTCTAACTGAAGCGAGCGAGATCAAACTACAAAATTGACAGAAGAGAAGATATATGACGTTTCGCCACATATCTACTAACCAAAAAGCTCACTTTTTGTTTCTTCTTCTTATTTCTTTTCTCCCACACACATTTCCGATTGTCGTTTGTTTTTGATTCTAAGTGGTTAATTCGATATCAGGGTTCATTTCATAGGGAACAACATAAGTGTAGGATTTGATCTTTTCGAAGCAAGCCTGTACGGTGTATGTTGTTCTATCTTGCTGCGTTTGTAGCTTGAACCCGTCGCTTTTCGGTCGAAGTTCGTGATCTATCAATCGATACCTGTTCAGGGATCAAACAACAACGCTGAATTGATCACTCCCTATCCGTATTCTAAACTATCCCGACACCTTGACCATATATCCTGCATCTCTTGCTGAGCGCACTATTTTCACGTTAAAGTAGGACGATTATGTGGACCAATCCCGTGTCAACTAGGGTTGTTAATCGAGTTCAAAATTTCGAGTTTTCGAGTTTCGGGAAATTTCGAGTTTTCGAGTTTCAAGAATTTTCGAGTTTTCGAGTTTTCGAGTTTTCGGAGTTTTGAGAAAATCGAGTTTTCGAGTTTGGAAGGCAGAAAAATTTCGAGTTTTTCGAGTTTCGTAACCAAAAATTTGAATTTTCACATTTTTACCTCCAAAAACCTTCATTTTTCGAGTTGAAAATTTCGATTTTCGAGTTTTAGAGTTCAAAAATTCGAGTTTTCGAGTTTTCGAGTTATGGAGTTTTCGAGATTTGAAAATTTTCGAGTTTTCGAGTTTCGAGTTTGACTCGACTCGAAAATTTTCGAATTTTTTCGAGTCGAGTCGAGTTTCGAGTTTGTCTTTAACAACCCTAGTGTCAACGGTCCCGTGTCAAGAAGAAGGACGATGATGTGGTCCAAGCCTAACGCTTCAGTCCTTTGAACTGCAATACATTTTTCAATTGCAGCTTGACACGGGACCGTTGACACGGGATTGGTCTACAGGATTGTCCCGTTTTAAACACAGCAGAATTTAGAAAAAAAAGCCTCAGTTGTTTATGTTTCTTATAGGTGACTAGCCGATTTTCTTCTAGAAAACACTTAAATTACGAAGTTGTACTGTGTTTTCGTAATTCTTTCGTCTCTACGGGTTTTTCCTACACCTACACACGCCAAGTAGAGTATAGAGTACTTGGGTGAATTTCTTCCCGAACCGACTCATCCCGAACCAAAACCGAACCGATTACTCCCGAACCAATTGGATCATCATGAAATCGAACCGTTTGCGCATTCAAACCAACATGAAACTAAACCAAAAATTTGGTTCTTTTCCAAAACGAACCAACTGGTTCGGGAAAAATCGGTTCGATTTTAGTTCAAGAACAGTCGGTTTGGAAGAAATTCACCCGTGTTTAAGGGGTGACATTGACAGCTGAGTTTTTCATGAGTAGTTTTTTTTACACAGCTAGCTTACCTTTCTGCCCCCCTTCAACGGGACTAAACTACAAATGGCAACATATATGAGAGACCCCAAGCGTAGTAGCTGAAAACCATGGCGGTGTCAGCGATTTTGCTACTGGTTTTCTTGAAGATAGTTTTGGATGTTCGCCATTTTTTTGGAGAAGAAAGCGGAAGTGAAACATTCTGAGCTCGGCCTTGGAAGGAAAATCTTTACGTAAACAACGTTCCCCTTGGTGTTTATTCGACCGCTCTACCATTTTTAGGTGTCATCGATAATGTAACACAATAACTTATTATTTACATTACAAATAATCAATAAGTTTAGTCAATCGTTAATTTTTCATACCAATTCTCACATCATAAGCTTTGTTTATAGACTGGGATGTTTCGCTACAACTTTCAAATAATTTCTTCTACATTTAACCAACTTGCAGTTACCTCGAGGTTTACAAACTACCTATCATACTACAATATATATATTGCTTTGCGTTCTATTCTGATTCTTCTACTGTGTTCTTTGCCCAACTATGTTACTTTCAAAAAGGGTCAAATTGGCCCACTTTGACCCGCTGAAAGTGGGCAACACTCGCTCCTTTTTTATTATTTGCGCCTTTTTGCCACACGTTCGCAGTTATATATTTTTTCTGTTTCACCATATTTTTAATTTGTTCACTTTGTTTTTTGATCTTTGATTTTCCATCTCTTTGTCTTTCTCACTATCCTCTCTGTCTCTCCCTTCTCTCCATTTAATTTCTCTCTTTCACTCTCCCTCTCTGTTCCTCCCTCTCTCTTTCTCCATCTTTCTCATACTCTCTCTCACTCCTTCTTTTCCTCATTTTTCTTTAATCCTTCTCTTTACTTTCTTCTCTACATTTCTCTCTCCTCTCCTCCCGCTCTCCTCTTTTTCCCTCTCCCCAATATGCCAGAGTCCTGAAATATTGCTCTGTCAAGCATTATAATGCTCTTCTCTCTCTTCAACCTACTGTAAACTATATAACCTTTTCATTGTTCCCCAACATTTTCTACCGCACGTCTACTTTTTTAAAGATGAAGAAAAAGTTCCAGACCTACCTAAAAACTGCTGCTAGATATGCTTGACTGAACTTTGTTGGAGGCTTTGTCACCCAAAAAACCATTACAGAAAAATTCGCTTATTACCAGTTTTTCTTAATTTTTTTTTCACAATTTACCTAGAAACTAAGACGTAGCTAAACCTAAAAACTGCTGCTAAGTTTGCTTGACTTTTTTCAATTTACAAATTATGTCGTACAAAGTCTTGCATTTTTGCATTAATTTTTCGACTCTGGGTAAACTTCTGGCAATTTGCAATAGTTTTCGATGAAACCTACAAACAAAAAGTGTCATAAACCCAATATTGATATTGATCCCTATTTCATCGATTGCTTTCCCGTCTTTTCCTTAACCATTTTTTTGATCTACCAAATAAGAACTTTCTTCAAGTGTTGTCGTCACGCTGCCAAAATGGTATCGTTCTCTCTCAAAATCCTCAAATTCTCTCAAAATGGTATCGTTCTCTCTGTTCTCTGTTTCATGTTCTCTGATCTCTCCCCAGTTTCGCTTATATTTTGATCTACCCAATACGTCACGCCAGCATCAATTCGTCACTACGGACTCCATCCATTTTGAGGACTCAAATAAACAAATTCCAGTTCCACGAAAATGGGATTTGCGAGCGGATTAGAATGACAAAAACAAAATCTGATATCAATCACCGCTCATGAGTTATGGTGAGGCTTGAAAACAGAAAAGATTTCTGAGCTGTGCTTTCTATACTGGTCTTTACTCGGGTCAGGCATCTACAGTATGCGGTCTTTCAAATTAGTATTTAGGTGTGTTAAATCAAACAAAAACGGGTAAATGTCAGTTCAATTTGAGCAGCTCTTCCATATTAACTCTCATTTCTGGCCCTCTTTAAGAAGTGTGTTTTTTCTTCCATGTTTTCCGTGATAGATTAGTCGAGATATGAGACCATTTCATCAGAAAATTGGTTTTCTTTGATGTATTGCAGTCAATGTCAATCTGAGAACGGAAAGATTTTCATTTTTATTTCGAGTTTTTCTATTATTTGAGACACGTTCGCAGTTTTTAAACGACCCAGGTGAATGCAATGTTCTAAAGACTTCTCAGATGCCTATTCGACCCTATTTTTTCAATACCGTTCTATTTACTAATCTCTAGTATGCATCTGTATAACAATTTTATATACTCTTGAAATTGGTGCGATTATGGACATCAACAAAAGGAAGTTAAGTTTTGAGATGCGTTCCCACTTTCTACGGGATTCTATTCTGTTTTCAAGACCTTTCTAATTATTTCTTTCTAATCTGAATTCAATCAGCTCGGATGGCAATACAATTCGCAAAATGTCATTAAATCCGTTGCTTTTTGATCTTTTCCCCGAAATAAACAGTTTATTCCCGTCAAATATTGCGGTAGATGACCTTTTCATGATATGTTATGATGATTCATTCGTTTAAAGACGGACGATTATGTGGACCAATCACGTGTCAACGATCTCTTAAACTGCAATTGGAAAATGTATTGCGGTTTATGGGACTGAAGTATTGGGATCGGACCACATAATCGTCTTTCTTTAAACAAGTATGTATGGTGAAACACATTTGTTTCAACATAGACTACGTCAGTTCACCCATCACAAACCGTCAAATTGGTTGGAAACCTACAAAAACTACGGTATGTTCAAATTAAATCTCACCTCCGCGCCAAAAGTTAGGTAAGGTTCGCTAGTTGTAAGCCAACACGACCTTATGCTGTTCTATCCCGCTGTGTTTATAGTTTGAACCCTTTGCTTTTTGGTCGACGTCGTAAGTTGTGGTGGTAACTGAGTTCAAACTACAACTATGAAACGGTCTTTCCCTATACAGTCCGAATCTGGACGAAATATATTTCACAAAGGTTCATTCGCGAAGAGTGGGATCGAACTTTTAATGGAAACGTGAGAGGCAGGTGGCCTAACCACTACACCACACAATGCGCTGTAGGTACCTCTCAAAGTAACTCGTTTGGTATAAGACACAGCAGCAACTCAGATATACAGTAAGATCTCGTTTCTATTAGAGTTATTTTCTGTACTAAATATAACCCCAAACCTCGTTTTTTCATACATCACCTCATAATTGTGTTGAACAACCTATATTGCTTCTACGTACGAATTATTCTAATTTGTTTAGATTTTCGATCTTTCATTCCAGCAATTATTTTGCGTTTTTGTGACGAAAGATCATTGTAAAAGTGCAACCAGCATTCAGGGGAGGATGGTTAATTGGGTTCTGCTTAGATTCCTGGAAAATGAGCGAACGCTATGATACAACATATATTCTATACTGACGTAGCCAGCTTTACAAGATGGTTTGTGGTGGTATAACCACACTTGCAAGTTGTTTTATAGGGTTTGCTCTTCTGAATTCTATACCCCTATACGGTGCATGTTTCTTCCCCCCCCCCCCCCGCTGTATTTGTAGTTTGATCACAACTCAACGCAAGTGAAATTCGGGTTTTGTTCCATAGTAGTTCGTATATTTCTATAATAATAATCTTTTACGGCAACTATTTCAGCCGTGTGTTACTTTATTCATACTACAACCAAGACAATTATCACATTCCAGTATCCGTAGAGGGGTGGGGTCCGTAGAAGAGAAACTAGGCATGGGTGAGCTTTATTACCAGCTCATGCGGTCCGCCATGAAGATACCGCACCGAGTGGAATCGAACCATGGTGTTTTGAGTGCTAGCGCGCACACAACCAGTCGACCACTCGGCCCCTTCTCATACAATTAGTTTCAAATTTCTATATTTACTACATCGTTTCTTGTTAGTTTATTAGATTCAGGTTAGGTTTCTGTAATATGAGTGAACGCTCCTATAAAACATAGATACTGATACTGACGTAGCCAGCTTCCCAAGATGGTTTCTGGTTGTATAACCTACTTTATCTACATTACATGCAAGTTGTTTTATAGGGTTCACTCTTCTCAATCCTTTACCCCTATAAGGTGTATGTAGCTCTAGATCGCTGTTTTGTAGTTTGATCCCAACTCAACGCAAGTGAACATAGGTTACAACACAACGCATAGTTTCAAATTATGAATTTTTACTAAATTGTTTTTCTTGTTAGTTAATTGGCATCTGGTTAGTTCCCTAGAAAATGAGCGGACGATAGAAAAAAATATAGGCTGCGCCCCTCCCGAAGCAAGCGTATACGCTGTATGTGGCTCTATCCTGCTTTGTAGTTTGATCTTGTCGTTTTTCGGTAGAAATTAGTGAGTTGTGGCGTGTATAGAGTTCAAACTACAACTCCGCGATGCTCAATCTCAGTAACGACGTAGTTATTATGAAGGTTTGCAACCAGTTGTAGTTGTAGGGGTCGCTTCAGACAAGATAGGTTGAAATATACTGATGAGGGCAGTCCACCGGCGTCTGGATTAATGCCCGAAACGCCATAGGTAACTGTGTTTGCTAGAGCAAACTAAATTTATTGTAGTAAATATAATGTCTTCAATCATTTTCATTTCTTTAAAAACTTATAATACGTTTTCTATCTACTTTACTCTGTTTGTAGTTTGGTCCGGCTGCATTTCACAGGTTAATTATAGTCTGTTTCACACAACAATAGCCCTCTACAGTAAGATTGTAAATCTTTGAAGTACATTATTCATATCTTGTAGGTATTATAAATAGTTTAAACGTTGTGATTTTGTTTTATACATTGGTTACTACAAGCACAGAAAACAGTGAAGCTAAAAGTGTGTTTGTTTATTAGATAAATTCCCTTGAATATTCGAGAGATTACTGTAGAAAGTCACCGATTGGTGAAACGGAGTATAATTATGTTCTTGTGACTTTTCTCCATGATACAACCTGACGTGGTCACCGCTACAAAATTGCTTGTGCTTAACTATTTTAAGATTCCTGGAGTATAATACTGCGTTCCAGATACAAACCAATACTGACGTAGTTATTGTCGATGTTCGTGACTATTTCGGGCTGTACAACCTACTTTACGGCTACAATACTTGCAAAATATATCAAACATAGCTTGCAACTGATTCAATCTCCCTGTTCTCTAGGAATACATCAGAATTCGTGCATTGTTCAGATAGTCGTCTTCGTCCCTACAGTATGATGGAAAAACTAATCAGTTCCGCTTCAATCAAGCCCGTTCTGATGTTACAAAGTGTTTTTCTAAATTATTTCGATTTATTTTCACGCAAAGTTCGCATGTGTACTGTAAATGTGTGATTTCTTTCCCTAATTTGTCGATATAGGCTGGTCGTTCTCCTATTGGTGTTTTCATCCGCCGTTTCGTTCTTTCATCCCAAATTGAACAATGCGTTTCCCTTTCATCGCACTCGATTACACCCCATAACAATATTTGGAAAGGGGCTTTGTTTTCCAGGTTGGCCAGGAAGTTTGTCTGAATTTCAGCAGATTGGGATGGAAATTCTCCATTTTTAGCCCAAAACACTTATCATTTGATCTACTATGCACCGAAACAACACAATAACACGGAACTCGTTTCCGAATTCGAGTGAAATGAACCGAGAAAGTGTTTAACGAATTGGCCAAATATTTTGCGGTGAGGAGAGCCAGAGAATGGTACGATGTGTTTTTTACTACTAGGGTCCCTTCATACTTTTTCAGTCAGCGACAGACACATCGAACACAGTATAGTTATCGATCGTGTATACTGTAGATATCGCACACAATCAATGAATATAATTTGTCTATGTGGACGACAACAAAAAAATATATGAAGAGACCCTAAACTGCAGTAACTACTATAGGGCTTGAATCTGTTCAAGCATACGCGAGGTGATATTGTTGGTTGCCGACCTTTATTACTAGTTTTTCATGAAATGCTCGAATTTTAACAACCTGAATTTCAAGCCTAATGAAAATTGGCCCGATAATGGCAACTTTAAACCATATTTCGAACCTTTTCCCTGTTTTTCTCTCAGCTAAATCACCTGATTTTCAAAAAATCTCTGTGCACAACAAAGTCGCCCCACCTATATGGTTCAAGTTGTAGTTTTGCCTGAGTGATTCCAAGAACAGAGGGGTTCAAACTACAAATACAATAGATCAAAGCAACGTATATAGTTCCGGTCATTCCTACTGAGACTTGGCAACATGCCAATGAATTTTCCTGGCTATTTTTCACCACTTTAGGGTTTTCAAATAACTGCAAATTTCCTTTAGCTGTTGTTCAATTCCTTAAGAACTCGTAAATACAAAAAATTCCTGAGAATACCTATGTCTGCTCTGAGAAATAGTCATCCGAAAATCTTGGCACAATGCCAATGGGTCTCAGTGGGAATGAAACGAACTATACCGTTGTAGCCTGCCTCCACTGTGCCCTAGTAAAGCGGATAGTAACACAACAAAACGGAGGGGCAGTGATAATTAGCTGAGGGTGTGTCACGTTTAACAAGAACAAGAAGTTGAGAGAACACTATGTGATACATTAGTTCATGTTTGTACTATGTGTCGAGTACATGAATGTGTTGAATAAATATTGAAATATCCAGGTATCACGTTTCAGCGTTTTACGTGATCTTTCGATATACTACTAGTAAAATCTTGAACATGCTCAATAGGGTTGTTAATCGAGTTGAAAATTTCGAGTTTTCGAGTTTCGAGTTATTCGAGATTCGGGAATTTCGAGTTTTTCGAGTTTGAGTTTCTTGCGTTTCGAAAAAACCGAGTTTTCGAGTTTCGAGTCTAACTCGAAACTCGAAATTTCTAGTATTTCGATTTTTTTCGAAATTCGAGTTTGGCTTTAACAACCCTAATGCTCAAGCTCGTTGTTAATGGGACGGCCGGAAAGATGCCGTGCTCGAAAGAGAGTTCAACTAGAATCTCAAATTTTCCATGTTTCCGGGCTTTTCAAACTCCGATTTTGAAAGCATTGTAAAGTTTCAAGTAGTAACGCATACACCCCATGTACACATGACTCTGACGCATCGTACAGAGAAAAGTCTACTTTCTGGTTATAATTCAAACAATGCTTCTTCATTTTAAACCAAATCGCTCAAAAATGACTCACAACACTGTATTTGCGCAAACCGTTTAATATATTAGGTACACAAACTGAATATTGACCGAGTTGCGAATTACTGTTGCGCTTGCAAGTTTGAAGCGTATTTGTTTTCTTCCGAAATCACTGATTGCTCAGAAACTAACAGTTTAAAGCAGGACGATTATGTGGACCAATCTCGTGTCAACGGTCCTTTGAACTGCAATTGAAAAATGTATTGCAGGTTAAAGGACTGAAGCGTTGCGATTGGACCACATAATCGTCCTTCTTTCAAGTGTTATAGCAGCAACAACTCTAGTGAAATCTGCGACGGTCCTTTTGTTTTGATCTACTGTGTTTTATCAGTTGTCTTCTTGTTGATTTCTTCCTGGCACCCTTTTGTAAACTTTACATTTTGTAAAATCCTTTTTATAGAAATGAGTTTCTCTAAATGTGTGGAATTCACAACCTTTGATCACTTCCTGTTATTCTTTCATTCTCTTTTCCAAGGAACTTTTCATGGTCGAAAAACCTCCGAATCAGTTCATAGTTGAATTGGCCACCTCGTTTTATTTGAGTAGTTGAACATGACGTGGAATCAATGGACGTCACCAAAACATAATTCGTTTCCGCAAAACTAAATCGAGAACAAAGTTGTGTTTTGGAGTGAATTGAAAGCATTGTTAGGGTTTGCTCCTAGCAGGCATACGATGTATTCACACTGTCCCGCAAACTCGAACTCAAAACTCGGATTTTGCCAGAACTCGAATTCTCGAACTCGACTAACAACCCTAGTTCTATCGTTTCAAGTCGATACGGTCAAAACAGTTTTTACTTTAAAACAACCTACTTCTAAACACCACACTACGCTACGCTACACTAAACTTTGTCCCTAACACAACCCTAAACTAACAAATAAACTTCGCAAAGTTGCGCCTTTTTCATCAATTTCCTGAACTGAAGGACTTAATAGGCTCTGTGTTTGTAGTTTGATGCCGTTGAAGGACGATTATGTGGTCCAATCGCAACGCTTCAGTCCTTTAAACCGCAATACAACTATCAATTGCAGTTTAAAGGACCGATGTCACAGGATTGGTCCACATAATCGTCCTTCTTTAACTTCGTAAAATATCCGTTGGGAGTGCGTAAATTATGGCGCGTAATGAGATCAAACTATATCAAAGGTTTTGTCACTTCTTATAATTAACAAAACCTAGTTCGTTAATCGACCGAGAATCAAAAGTGTTCAGTGCTTAATTATATTTGCGCGGCAAATGATCAAATGTCGAAACTGTCAACACAAATAAGTGGTTAAAATGTTCAATTATTTTTGAAGTTTAGTCTGCCCTGGAGTTATCACTAGAAGAACATTTTGGATGAATATCCCGCAGAAGTCGCCTCCATCTCTATATATTACTCTTTCCCTTTCTCTCTGTCTCACTCTCTGTCTCTCTCTCACTCTCGTTCCCTTTTTTTGTTTCTTTCTTTCTCTCTCTTACCTTTCTCTCTACTTTCACCTCCTATACCAAGTTAGGGGGGGGGGGGGGGGGGGGGTTCAACCGGAAGTTCTGACGTTCAGCAGCTATTAATGGATTCTTTACTGCCTATTTTAGCATGAGCAGAGCACTCTTGGCCCCATTCTTGTTGAATTTCGAGTGGTACGTTTTGATTTGTGCAACTTGTGAGGTTGGATTCGAAACATCAAAACATTTTTGGTTACAGATCAGACTTGAATGACAGAAATTGACTATAAAATTCATTTTCTACCCTTTCCTTCTCTTGAAAATTTGTATAGAATTTGTATATAATTTGAAAATTTGTATATAATTTGTATAATTTATATGGGATTTCTGATTTCATTTCATTGGCTCGCTCGCTTTCAAATCATGGAAACATTATTGGTTGACAGCCTACAAAAACTCGAAGGATCGATTGTAAACTTTCAATGATTAATAAGAAAATTAAATTTCTATATTTTCTCGAATTTTTGTTTTCATGTCACCCAGTTTAGCTGTCAGTAGCACACGTGGATGATAGTAGTGACGTGGAAAAGACAAAAACATTCAAAACATGCAAATAAACACTGTGTATCAAGTTGGTCCTTATCAAACCCTTATTTCTCTGTGATTGTAGTTTGATAGCATTAGGTCGAGTTCGTGACGACACGTAGATCAAACTACAACAACGATTTGGTCACTTCCATTGCGTCCAAGTCAATGCAACACAGCCAAAAATCATGTATACAGTATGCCTGCTCCCTGCTCATCATTTTGTAAACAACCATTACCACGATTTGGCTCGCTCTCTCTTTCCCTCTCTTCCCCTTTCTCTCTTTTCTCTCACTCTCTCTTTCTCTCTCTTTCTCTCTCACTCTCTCTTCCTCTCTCTCTTTCAGTCTTCTCCCCCCATCTCTCTACTTCTCTCTATTTCTCTCTTTTTTTCTCCCCGCTACAGTATTGCGATTTGTGAACCCCACATCACTCATGTTTACTAGTATTTTTCATTTTGCTCTGAAAAACAGCAATCAAAACCTGGGTTTTGCAAAACATTTCTCGGAGACATTTTATTTGGCTTCCGTTTCAAAATTGTCATGTTTTGGATATATAATTTGAAAGACGCGTAATTAAAATCGGTGTGATTACAAACCGTCTCGCGAGGCATAAAAGACTGAGGAAGTGGCGAAAAACGGAACATCTCTCTCTCTTTCTCTCTCTCTATCGTTCTCTCTCTCTTCCGCTCTCCCTCCCTCCCCCTCTCTCTCTCGCTGTGTGTGTCTTTCTCTCGCTCTCGCTCTCTTTCTCTCTCTCTCTCTCTCTCTCTCTCTCTCTCTCTCTCTCTCGCTATCTATCTCTATATCTCTGCATCTCTCTCTATCTCTCTTTCACTCATTCTCGCTCTAACTCGCTCCAACCTATCTGTCTCTCGCGTCCTTCTCTTCACTGATACCTGCATTTTTCTCTTTCTTTTTCTTTCTATTTTTTGTCTCTTCCTCAATGCCTCTCTACCCTCTTTTTCTTTTTACATGTTTGATGTTTCATTTCTTCCCAGATTTCTAAGATCCGGACTAATTCGAGTGTGATGACGCGAACTCTTCAGTAGCAAATTGAATCAGACCGAAATGTTTTTCCCCCACCAAATCAGTTTGGAGGCGAAGTTTGCAGACTTTGCGAGTTTTATTCCAGGCGCGGTAGCAATCCCTAACAATCCTGATGAGATCCCCATGAGCAATATCTCACGAACGTTCCATGAGATTCTATACTAGAAGTAAATTGAATATTCAATTCACGTAAAGGTAGTATTCTAATGAGGAGTTGTGCACTTTGTCGTTTCACGTTTCTGAGTTCTGCTGTGTTTAATATGTTTCACGGAGACTCTGCGATTAACTGACAGTATATTGTTTATTGCTATGCTACAACGTTAGCAGTTCAGGAGTAGCTCATGAGGTGTTCATGAGATTCTCATGGGGCTGGAGGGATTGCTCCGTCACGTGTTCTTCAGAGAAACTCAAGTGAAAGGAATTTATTCCCATTACCCACAGAGTCATTATTTTTGCTGTGTAGACTTTATGACAAATAAAATGTTCCAAAGTACAAAAAGTGCATTATCCTCTATCCAGAAAAACTGCAAACGTGTCGTTGAGTGCAAAACTAACCCTCAAAATTTATAAACGAGAAACTCAGCCTTTTCTCCAAAACCTAAATCCGTGCAGCTCACAATAAATTAGGCTTAGCAGTTTAAACTATACTGCTAGTCGATTGCACAGTC
Organism: Litoditis marina; assembly: GCA_964036275.1. NCBI lineage: Eukaryota > Metazoa > Nematoda > Chromadorea > Rhabditida > Rhabditidae > Litoditis > Litoditis marina. Next base: position 21,457,439 of record OZ038435.1, on the reverse strand, counting down.
ACATGGAATATGTCACACACAGCAGAACTCAGAAACGTACAAATACAATTACCAAGTGCACGATTCCTCATTAGAATGCCAACTTCACGTGATTATTCGATTTACTAACTACTGAACGCTTAACTTACTTTCTCTCTTCCCAATTGTGTTGTTTCTTCAGTTTCATTCTGAATGTTTTTCCGTTTCCATTTGCTGTTCCAAATTACATTCAATGACTCTTAGATTAACGCCAGTTTGATTGACACTTAATTTCTACGAATACGTAGTCGAGCCAAATAGCCACATACAAAAAAGTTTTGTCCAAATTTTTTTTCTAACTAAGTTGCTTCACTTTTTTGAAATTTTTGGTTCAACCTTAGTATCGAGAGCCAAATAGCCACATACAAAAAAGTTTAGTCCAAATTTTTCTCTAACTAAATGGCTTTACTTTTCTTAACATTGTCTGGTTCAACATTAGTATCGAAAGCCAATTAGCCACATGGAAAAAAGTTTTGCCCAAATTTACTCGTTTTGCTAAAGTTTTTTCTCACTTATTAATACGAACTGAATGCGAAAAATATCCAATTCAGTTTGTTTCCAAATTTCTGCTAAAAACGCACTGGTACAAACAAGTTTTACACAGCAAAACGGAAGTAATATATGTTGTCTTCTATCCTTAGAATGAACCATTTAACTCATTTTAGGCTCAAGGGGGTAATTCAGAGAGAACTCGTGTTCTTCAAAGCCACATTCACAACTTTTTCCAGTCCCACTTGAATTTGATCCTGACAAAGTTAGGAGGTCACGTTTTTGTACCATTTTGGCAATACAAGACACGACCCTATGAAAAACATAGGTATTGATCGTACATTAATAATTCTCTCTTAGATCCACAAAATGTGATCTTTCGTCTAATTCAAGTGAATTAAAATTTTGAAGAAAGAACAAAAAAGGTCTCCTTGTTGTCTGGGAACACTAGGCTGTCTGAGAACCGAAGTGATCTCTGGTCTAACAGAACTGTGACAAGTTTTTATAAAAAGTACAAGAAAGAAGTTGTACATCCGACTTTTTTTTGCAATTCTCAACTCTTTTTGTGTTGAGATGATTACAGTGTAACAAGGTTACTCGCCATCGTCAAAGTCTAATTATTTTAACGCTAGGAAACCTTTTTGTAGAGAGACAAAGAAATGAGACTCCTACTCTGTCTTTCTTTCTTTCTCTCTCTCTCTCTCTCTCTCTCTCTCTCTCTCTCGCTCTCTCTCTCTCTCTCTCTCTCTCTCTCTCTCTCTCTGCTTTGTATCTGTCTATCTGCCTGCCTATATTTCTCTCTCTCTCTCTATCTCATTTTCCCCTCTATCTCTCCCTTTCTCCTGTCCCCTCTCTTACTCACTCTCGTTCTCTCTCTCTCCTCCCCTTCTATCACTCTACACACCTTCTCTCTTTTCCCTAGCTCACTCTCGCTACCTTTCTCTGTTTTCTCATTCTCTCTCTCTCTCTCTCTCTCTCTCTCTCTATCACTCTCCCCTCCCTTCTTATCTCCCTTTCTCTATTCTCTCATTCTCTCTCCATATCTTTCTCTCTTTCCTTTCTCTCTCTCTCTCTTCTTCTCTCTCTACCTATAATCGAGCGTGCCATTATTTTCTCCCAGGTGCGAGGCCGTTTATTGTCGTTGGAATAAAACAAGCGCAAAACATTGAGTGGGCGACTTTTACTCGTTTTCGTCCAATTGCACGAGTAACCCTTCATTCATACTCATTCCCGGCACGTTATATGAACAAAATATGCGTATCGATTGACGCACGAAGTTATGGCCGTTGGATCAAATAAGAAAGACGAGAGTAAAAAAAGTAGTTTGATCCTGTAGTTTCTGGGTCAAAGCGTCTCGAGTTCAAACTACAACTCAGCCATGTTTATCGCATATATCCTAGCCACATCTAAAATAAAATGGAACTATTGATTATAAGTTCATGAGGGTAGTAATACTGTCACGTCCTTTCCATATCATTCCAAAGCGAGAGTAGAATCCACTCCAAAAGAGATATTCTCTAGTAGTTCTTATGAGAAACTTCTCATGTGAAAAGTGAATGGCCTGTAATACCATATTATGGTGGAATATGGTGTTAGGTTGATATGTGCATAATTTTCACTATAATATGGCTCAATAATAATAATAATAATAATAATAACAATAATAATAACAATACTGATAATAATAATACTAATAATAATAATATAAAGTTCATTCGCATAGGGATAAACATTTCGCAATATCTATAATAAAACGAAACGATTATAAGATCAAAAGCTTAATACCATGCCGTCACCAAAGTGAATCATTGAATTCTCGGAAACTCTTCTCCGTGCAGGACTAATTGTTGCCGTTTGTCCGGTATAATTACTAGTAATTCATACGTGACGGTCAGTTATAGAAACACCCACGTTTCTTTTTTTTGTTGAGTAATTATAGTATAAAGTACATGCCATATCTACTACGTACGTACCATCTATAGTTATCCTATATTTCGTGAAAATGAAAACTTGTAAAAATGTAAAATACTGTAAATTTAGAAACACCCACGTATACTTCTTTGAGATACTAGAGACATGCGAAATAGACTTTGCTCATTCTAAAGCAAGGTCGTACGGTTTATGTTGCTCTCTGTGCTGTGTTTGTAGTGTTATCCCGTTGAATTTCGGTCTGATTCTGTCAGTTGTGGTAGCGAAATCGAAGAACAAACCAAACTTTTGATTCAAGAGAGAAAAAACGTTTGGTTTTAAATTATTCTAAAAAAGGAGACTAGATCGAAGTACAACAAAAACTTGACCACTACTACTCTCCTTTTTAGATTGAATCAAATTGATTCAAAAACCAACCAAACTTTTGATTCTCTCTTGATTCATTTTTTAAACTTACTTCAGAGTCAACATTTCTATAGTAAACCAATGCTAAATCCGTGGGGTCGATGAGAAACAACTTGTTCCAAAAAGCTTTATTTGATTCCTGAACTTTTTCGCTCCTAAAGACGTCTAAAATGTCACGGAACCAACTTACGTCTTCAGATGAGGTCAGAATCGAGAAAAGATGAGTCAAGTTTTTGCAGCCGAATCGCGTGTTTCTCGTGTAGCGTTGCGCTCATTTGCTAATGAGAGTTGGGAATAGGAATCGAGCAAGACCAGAGGCCAAACTTGCAAGTTTATACTCTTCTTCATTCATCCGTGAACTCTTACAGTAACTAGAACGTTTTGGTTTCATTGATTTCATTCGGTTACGCTCCTTTTCAATTTTAGAATAAAACAAACTCTCTGGTCTTACACCATTGTAAAAGTATGGGAGAAAGGATATTTGTCACAAGACGAAAGTTATCGATGAAAAATAGTTTTTTCGACGTTTTATCGTCTCAATTCTACGCAATTCGAACTCTACGCAATTCTTGCCTTTTACTCTGAACATGAGATCGAGTTACCTCCATTGTTAACATAGTGTTCCAATTGATTCTAGGTAGTAGCTATAATAGAAGTAAATGAATAGGCACGTAAAGATAGCATTCTAATGAGGAATCGTGCACTTTGTCGTTACACGTATTTGAGTTTTGCTGTGTTAACATTTTTCACGTAACTGTGCCATTGACTAACAGTATAACCTAACACGTTATTTTGATTGTTAACGAAAGCCCAAAGGGGTTTTAGATCAAGTTCGAACACATAGGAGTAAACAAAGAAAAAAAACTTGTAATTAATTGTAATCATGGGATGCAATAGTGAATTTGAACTTCCGCCTCTTTTAATGATCATTTTGATGATTATTTCCAATACAACCTATCCTTCATTCTTGCTCATTGCTCCCACGTACAGCTTACATTGTTGGGAAACATTCCTGCGTCTCTTGATTACCGTGGTCTCTACAGTCTCTCTTACCACTTATGTAGCGTAAAAAGTTTGAAGGAGTATGAGTGCATCTTTGTATGAGTTGTGAAACAAAGGTTGCGTACTAAACAACGCTCGTTTAGTTAAGGTAACTTGCTAGGTTCCCAACTGTTTACCGAAAATTTTGAATTAGATCTTCTGTATGAAAACCCTAGCTAATTTCACGTTTATTCTTTTCAACATGAGCCATATTATTCTTTATTACTTTTCATGTTTCTCTAAAGTACTTCTCTTGTTACTCATTATTTCTCAGCGCTGCAGGTTAGGCCATTTATTTCTGCGTTTTCTTCATGCAAACCAGGAAGCAATTATGAATTTGGGGGGAAATTTTTGGGAGGTTATGACATCATTCTTGAATAGCATGCATTTCTATCAGATTGAAGCTGTTTGTACCCTGAACCCTTAGCTCTTAGCTTTTGATTTTGTACTTTATTATGCTGTGCGAAGTACAACTAAAAAACAAAATTATGTTAAAAATAACTAGCATGAATTTATCACGATAATGAATGGATGAAGTAGGGTTAATGAATAACAGGAAGTTCATTTCTTTCAATTCTCCGCTGGAAGACGGTCAGTTAGTCTTTTCGTCCTGTTTTCATTTTCTCAGAGGGGTTCAACTGATGATGACTCAACCCTCTGAGAAAACCCAAAACCGTCTTGAATCAGGGTCGAAAGGGTTCTGAGTACATCTCTTACTGAGCACATTAACTTAATCTTAACATGAAGTTAGTTACTGAATGAAGTTGATTAAGTTTCAAGTTACCCAGGTTTGGCCTCCTACGTGTCTACGTGACATTTTGAAGTGACATCATTGTTAAATTAAGTAAATTGATTTGTTTACAGCAGTACATTAACAGGAACCGTTACCTGAGGCTATAATCATCACAAATAATTTGTGTTTCACAAAAAATGTTTATTTAATGCTGGTAGACACGGCATGGTGCTATTGGTTTTTCGCTCAAACGTCGAGTAGTTGGTCATAATTATCCCATATTCTGTTTCAATATTTCTGCTGTGCTCTGTGTGCAAAGTGCAAACTCCATTTTAATGTATAGTTCTTTTCGTTTTCACGTTTTCAGTAAGAATTCTTTCTGAATAACTTATCATCAAATTTCGCATCAATCCCTGTGTTTGTATTTTGAACCTGGTGCGTTGTAGGTCAATACTGGCGGCGTAGCGAACCGTCCGACCTCATGAGAAGTTCATATGAGTTTCTCGTGAGATACCTCATAAGCTACACATGAACTCTTAATGTAGCAGCATATCAGTCAATAGAATGTCATGAGAAACTCGTGCCAATAGCTCATGAACTTTTGAACTTTTTGAACAGATGATCTCATGAACTTTTGTGAGGATTGCTACGCCGCCTGGGGAAAAGAGATGTTTATAACAAACTACAAGTCAGATTTCTTCTATTTTATGTAACATTCTTATTCACATTAGAATATTATCTGTTTAAAGATGTTTTCGAAAAAATAGGTATAATTGGAACACATGAATTATAAAAAAAAGCACGGACAATAGAAATTCACCTTGTTTAAACCAATTTCAAGTGAATTTTGTTGCAATAATGAATCTCAATGGGATATATATAATCCCGTGAGATAGGCTCATAAGATAATTTTTTTTGATTAATTAGACAAATTGCCAACACGAGATATTATCAATTATCATCACAACACGTTCACAGAATTCGGGGAGAACTGTAAATCATCATTTTTTAACTTTTCATTGTTTTTAAAGATCTTACTTCCATAGCTATTATTGAAATATTGAGCTTTACTTATCATTCGATCTTTATCCCGCTCTAAGAACAGTTGAAATAGGTAGATGTTGCTCGTAGTATGTTTGTAGTTTTCCGGTGTCTAGGTAATATTCGCGATTTGTGCTGTGTTACAAAACCATTGTACTACTCAAATTTAAGAAAGCACTGACTTTTTGCCCTCCACCTTTCTGAATTTGGTATTGGTTCTGGGAAAGTGAAGTTTGAAAATTCAATTCATCACGTGCAATACAAACATTTGAGGGGGAGGGAACATTATCGTGAACATTATCGGTATTTAGTCCCCCCCCCAATCCGTTTGGATCCAATTGTAGTTCAGAGTTTGCTCCCATGACCTTCGATAATAGCAAACAAATACATAGACTAAACTCGTTACGGAAGCATTTTTCTGAAATATTTCCGTTCGTAAGTGCGGGTTTCATGATATGTGGATGAGTCTTTTTTAATTATAGGATGAAATGACGTTTTATAACGGGGTGCATGGCAAAAGATGAATGGATTCAGTACATAACAAGGCCGTTTCGGGGGTAGTTACGATTTACCTCTTAGGGCAGATTATGTCTGTAGTGCTAGGTGTAGTTTGATCAACTGCATCTGTTTGTAGTTTGAGATGTATGGTCTGAGAGCAGGCCAATTCTACAACTTACCGGGTTTTCAGGTAACCCAACCCGGGAAAAAGGTACAATCGCCCCCCCCCCCCCCCCCCCCCCACCCAACAATCACCCCCCTCGTGGTACTATTACCCCCACCTAATTGAAATCCCAGAAAAGTCGCGCTAAGGTGGGGGTAAATGGTAAATGGGTGAGGGTACAAGGTCTTCGAGAATGAACAATCACCCCCCACAATACAAAACGGGGGGGGGGGGGTGATAGTACATACCCGGAACTGATGAACAATCACCCCCCACTCAATCACCCAAGCCTGCAGTAAATAAGCATTGTGTATAATCGCCCCCCAAAGCTGGGGGGCGATTGTAGTACGGGCCCTTTTCAATCCATTTTCGACCAGGGTGGAGGGCAAATGTAAAGTACTTCCACCTAACCCTTTTTTGCTAACATTTTTTTTCAGGTTACCTTAGTAGGTAACCTGGAAGTAACGTGAAACTAAAATCCGGTTACCGTACAAACTCATGATAAAAACCATGTTTTGCGTCAGAAAAACAGGTAACCGGTTTTTAGTTTTAGGTTACCAACCGGTGACTAACTGAAGTAACCTGAAAAAGAGGTTACCAAAAAAGGGTTAGGTTACCTAAAAACTCGGTTAGATATAAAATTCACCCCGAGAGCACAGTTAAATTATTGAAAGTTGACTCGTCCTTAGATCAAACTACAAACACATTCGATTTGGAACAACCTTTGCTCAAGAACTTAGGTTTTCTCTTGTTTTAGTTTTGACTTTTCTCGACGGTAAATATATTCAACTTGGGTACTATAAAGAAGATTAGGTAAAGTTTGAATTATATGTTCATTTGGTATGGGTAACATTTGATTCCATTAAAACAATTCATATGTTAAAGTTTTTTGATGTTTCATTTGCGAGTTATCTATTTTTTATGCTGTAATTAATTTCGGAACCCGACCCTCTTATGTTTGAGTCTGCGTGGGATGTAAATGGTGTCGTTTTTCTGCTCTTTTTCTCGTTTATGGATTTTGTTACGAGGGCACTTAGAACATCTAATATTTGTCAGTTTATACTATTTTTATTATCTTGTTTAGTAATTTATAGTAACTACAGATTAGTAGTTCTTCTATATTTTATGGTTATACTGTTGACCAATTGTACAGTCACGTGAAACATGTTGAACACAGCAGAACTCAGAAACGTGCAATGAAAACGTGCATCATACCTCATTAGAATGCTAATTTTACGTGACTATTCAATTTACTTCTAGTATAGAGTCACATGATACGTGAATCCATATTTGAGACAGTATAGTCGTTGCCAACGCAAAGGCGAGAGGGTACTGTATATCTCACTTTCCGCTGTGTACGCACACATGTCCTCGATTCCGAGGCTTGCCGCTGTGTTCTCTGATTGCGCAGTGGTTAGCGCCCTGCTACAAATCTTTTGCTCGCAGGTTCGATTCCGGCAAGAGGCAAACATTCATAAATTTGGCACTCACTGTACCTCATCTTTTACGTGACTTCCCCCCACATATTTTGATGTTTTTCACTTGAACTGGGCTCAGACATGGAAGAGTGGGTGGTGTATGCACTTTTCCATTGTTATTCGTGAATTTTCGAGAGTTTCGAGTTCACTTGATTGCGTTTTGGAGGAAACTAAATGGTCGCAATGTGAGAAGGAACTGAAACGGACTATTTTGGGAAAGTTTTTATGGTCAAAAAAGAAAATCTGTGGAAAAAGTTTGGAATATAGTCGTCGCGAACGGAAAGGCGGAAGGGTACTGTATATCTCACTTTCCACTGTGTAAGCACACATGTCTTCTATTCCACAACATGCACATTACGTGATCTAATAGCGCAGTTGTTAGCGAGTGGCAACGAATCTTTTGCTCGCAGGTTCGATTCCGGTGAGAAACAGAAATGTATAAATTTGGTAATGTACCCACTATAGTTTTTTGCTGGTTCGGTAATTGGTAATTGGTGAAACTAAATGTTCGCTGTCGGAAAAGGAACTGAATCGAACTATTTCAGAACTATTGGAGGAAGTTTGAAATACTAAAAAAACAGCAGAACGTGGAAAACGTATTTGGATAACGAATAAAACTGAAATGAAACTGCTCTGTAGTTTGATCTTTTGACGTGACTCAAATGTTTTCGTGTGGTTGCAGGTCAGACTTACAAAATCAGAACTTTTTTCAGTCTATTTGATGCGAGTAAACAAACTATCAGCAATTCAAGCGAATCTATATTCTTTTTTATTCGGTGTAGTTTTGCATTGAAGTGTGCTAAGTTCTGAGCGATTAAGGTTAATTGGTTTTTCACAGTTTGTAGGAACACATCACGAATACTTAGTGAAACGTAACAATCTTCATTAAACCGTTTTACTTGGAAAAACCAAATTAAAATTTCACGTTTCTTGTTTTATAAGTATGGACTGCTAATATTATTTCAATTCTACTGCAATGATTTTGCATTGAAGCATGCTGATTTCGGACTAATTGGTTAACTTTTCCGAGTTCGTGGCACTACATCACGAATACTTGGTAACAGGTGAAAACTTGAAATTCACGGAATTCTCAAACATCAGAATCATGAAAACTCCTAAATACTCGTTAAGCGGAAGTTCGAGATTCACGGAATTGTAAATTAATAAAATTATAATTTCTTCAATTCAGTGGACCTGAAAAATCCAAATTGGAATGAAAGTTTCATTCGATACTCTCCTAGCACTCTCTCGTGAAGCTGCTCAGCATAGTCGATTCCATTCTCATGTGTTGTATGTGCAAGCCTGCAGACTTGACTGCATCTGTTTTTTTCTGTTTTTTTTCGGCACGAGGAAGATACGCAGACAGACAGGGAAAATTCAATTGAAAGTTGTAGTAAACAAATTAATTCACTTATAACTTGTACTCATTTTACTGTACTCATTTTATTTACACTTTCATTATTGACATCGCAGAGCATGGTTATCATAATTTCTCAGCCCTATTCGATTCTCTCATGTTTTCTTCCTTTGATTTAAAACCTTCTAAAATATATTTTATTGGACGCTCCTTTTCCTTCATTTTGCTGTGCTAATTGAAATTTCCTGCCATTCCGATCTTTTTGTTTTATGCCACTGACTATCGATTTTTTTGTATACAACATATTTTGTAGTTTGATCGAAGGATGTTCGACGATGAAGAATCGTACGTTGGCTGGCGTCAGATCGAGCGACGCGTACCCTTCCAGGTAAGGTTTCAGACAAAATTTGGTGATCTTCGGAAGATAATCTTTGATCTTTGATCAGGTTTGATCTCTACGAAAGTTCTACATCTTACTAACTCTATAACAAAACAAGATGTACAGCGTTGAAAACATATGTGAAATCTCTTCTCAAGCAAATTATAGAATTTGAAAGTAGCCGAATGTGGGAAAATACATAAAGTTATAATAAAATGAACTGAAATGGTGTTTTGTTGTAGTATTACATCATTTCCATTCATAGCTTCGTCTGAAACTGAAATAAATGAGATTTGATTTCGGCCTTCCCTTTGAATATATTTTCATTTAATATTCTCATTCAAAGTTCCGCACGCGGCTTCTATATTTTCTATTGAAAAGGGAACGAAAACACAGCACATAAACTATTCTCGTGAAGTTCATTTTCTGATATTTTCATCGCAGTTCTAAAGTTTAGGTAGATGAAGTTTTAGGTACCGAAGACTTTCTAGAACACATTAAGAAATTCCAGAAAACTACAATGAAAAAAAGAAAACGCATTTTTAATGTGTGTTTGAGTGATGAATAGGATATAACTACAGAAAAGTGCAAATGAACTTCTTAGACTTTCAACTGGACTTTTTGATGGTAGGGTCCTGTCGTGAATGAATCATGAATAGCAAGTTCGTTAGTTTCTCTATGCTGGAAATTTTTTGAACTCAACCTAATTTCCTTTTCATGTAAAACGTACTACAACAATCGCTTGAATATGAGCGTTGATTGACGCCTCATCTCGTACTTTCAAGCAGAGATCTAGTAATGAATCACTGCAGTCTAGAATACTAGAATGACCAACAAACAGTTTTTGAGATTCATTGTTTTCCAAGCTTGTAGTAAGCCGAAGAAGCTTGCAGTAACCGAAAAAAAGGAAAACGCGTCACAAGTTCAGAAAAGAACAGAAAGGAAAGTTAATATGAAAGAGCTTATCAAGAGTAATCGATCAGTATACCTTTTAATGCAAACTAACGAACCTAGTTTAAATACGGTTGACACGTGTTTGCCTGTTTTGGCGCGCGCAACGTTATATTTAGGTACCCCGGGGAACATAAACTAGCTTTCCTTTCAACCTATTTACTATATCTACAACTCATGCAAAATTAACTTGATAGATTCACAATTTTACTGTAGAGGGATATTCTTGCGTGAAACTATTAGGCCCTGAATGTGGGCTGAAAAATCACGAGCTTAGAACCGTGACTTTTCCCCTATATGTCACAGAAGTCATTTGTGATATTCCTAGGCTGACATCCCAATCTGCGTCTCATCAAGCATACACTATTTCTCCGCATTTGCATGCTCATTAATTGAGATCAAAACTTCACGTGATATGTGAAAAAAAGGGAATTCGTCATCTGAGGTGTATAGAGTTCGAACCTGTGATCAATATAGTGACAGCGAATTTAAGAGTTTAAACACAGTGCAATTAACAGTTACAGTATCTTATCGTATTTTATTCGAGCAAACCTTTATTTATGGCTTTTTCATTGTTTCCTTCCGAAACTTGTTTTGAAAGTGTCCTTGTTCTATTTCATTAAACTTAATCTACTTCTCAACTTTTTCTAATCAAAATTGGAGCTGTTCAGCCTATTTCACTTTAAAAGTAAGTTGTAATTGAAAGTTCTACATAATTAGAAGTTCCTCAAGTATTTTGTTGATCAGAAAACTAATTATACTTATTAAACTTTTTAAAATTGAAGTTGGAAGCTATTTTTTGAGTCTATAATTAGCAGTTTCTTAATTACTAGTAAACACACATCATGAACACTTTTTAATTGCTACAACTTAAAGTTCCAACTTTTCTGCAAAAGAAAGTCTGAGAAATGAGCCTACTCCTAGTTCCTGGTTATAATTCAGTTATAATTACGCTGTGTGTTTTGATTACCGTATATTTTCCATAGTTCCTGCTAATATTTGATATAGCCTCATATTGGTGTAAGGGGGCGGGGCTTAGAGTCTCATAGACTGGGCACCACGCAGATATGGCGGTGAGTTGACTTTTACTGGTTGTAATTAGGCACGTGACACGTGAAGACGTGTTACCCTTTACAAGTGTTAAATAGAGTCGTGTCACTCCGTGAGTATGACTACATGTTGGCTTTCACTACTTGTAAATATTTTTGTGTTAACGTGCAAGTTCTTTCTAGTTACAAATAGACACATGCAAAGCGAACACGTGTTGACTTTTAGTAGTTGTAAACCGTTGGGCACGAAAAACTCTTGATTTTACTTGTTGTGAAATAAGCACGTGAAACTCAGAGAAATATGAAATCTAATGCAGTTTTTCATGATGCGTACAAGGTTATAATATAATAATAATCTTTTACGCAACTATTTCAGCCGTGTGTTACTTTATTCATTTGAATACAACCAAGACAATTATCACATTCCAGTATCCGTAGAGGGGTGGGGTCCGTAGAAGAGAAACTAGGCATGGGTGAGCGTTATTACCAGCTCATGCGGTCCGCCATGAAGATACCGCGCCGAGTGGGATCGAACCATAGTGTTTTGAGTGCTAGCGCGCACACAACCAGTCGACCACTCGGCCCTGATTTCTGGTGTGTCGCAGTTTTTACCAGTTAAATGCACTATAAGAGTTCTAAACTACAAGTTATTATCCAACCATCACTTCAACAAGCTTCAAACTTTGTTCCAGAACAAATAATATCTTCTCAGAATGCTTGTTCCAGAACAAATAATATCTTCTTCGAATGCATTAACTTCAAACTTTTCCCTGAATGTTGCGGTTTATTTTTCGGCCGATATAATTCGATATAGAGTTACTCATGCACAAGCCGCCGAGAACTTTTAAAATAGCCGAAGCTAATTAATCGAATTCGCGATGCTGTTTGTAGTTTGAACTGTAGTTTTTTTTCAAATTTTGTGAATTGTGGTTTCGAAATATGTCGAATTTATCCATAGTGCGTCAATTGTGCAATAAAGGTAGCGTGCCTTTAACGCGCGCGTTAGAGTAGGGATGTTCAATTTTATCTTGGGTCACGAAAACTCGAAAAGAAAACAGTATTACATATTGGTGTGATTCATACCCCAGTAAGCGCGGCGGTAGCACCAAACTACAAACACAACAGAACAGTGGCCGTATTCACCAATATCCCGGGAAGGTAAAAAAGCTCCCCGCGCCTCTGGACCCTCTCCACCAGCACACTATTTCCGTGCTCTACCTTCCCGCGGGAAGGTATTTTAGCTTCCCGGGACATTGGTGAATACGGCCACAGTTTAATTACAGGTTTAGTGGACAGTTCGCACATTTCCCAACTGGTCTTGGGCAGCTTGCCAATGAAATTTCAAGGCAGTTTTTGAGTTGAAATACTTCCAAACAATAGAAGTTCATGTGAAGGCCTCTTCCCCTTCGTTATAGTTCATATCCAGGGAAACTTTCTGTAAAATATTTGTTTTCTCTAAATAACAGTCTTCCGAAGTTTTTGGCACGCAGCCAATGAGTCCAGTTGGGAAATGTGAGCCTTATACCATTCCCAGAACGATTTTTACTGGGAGGAGGCTTTCACAAAACAAAATATCGAAGATCCATTCTTCTAAATAGGTTACTTTTTCGGGCCTTTCTTCAGTATAGTGTTGGTGACTGTTAAACTTCCGGGTTGAGTTCGAATCCCATGCGAGGCAGGTTTTTTTGAATTTGGCGGTTTTTCCTGAAAGTGATGACAAATCTCGTGCAAGTTTACCAGATTTATATAAGGGTCTTCCCAGGAATACTGCTTTGATCTCGTCATCTTTTTCGGCCGATGAATTCCAGATGAGGTCTAAAAGTCTCACGATTTTGCACGGCAGGGCGGTTATCTGGCAAATACTGGCAGTGAATTTGATAATCACGTAAAACACGTGACACTAAATTCAAAAGCCCGTGAGATAGCACAATTACCGAGAAATGAGACGGCCTCTCTCGCCCTCTCTTTCTTTCTTTTCCGCTTCAGTGCAAGTTCACTGAAAACATGGTATTCCAGCCAAAAATGAAGTTATGCGAAATTTCCAACCTCTCCTAGCAAAACCCGCTTCCGCTAATGATATCACTGGCTTGTTTTCATGAGAAACAACAAATAACTCCGGAAAGTTGGCGTACTTATGAGGAGAATAGGTGAAAAGTCACGAGCCGGGAAAGTTCGTTTTATGCCCGCGATTTTTGTAGTTGATCGATATCAGATCCGCGGCCCTTTTAAAGCCTGGGCCCGCGCTTACTCGATCACCCGAAATCTCCCTTTAAGGGCCTAATAATACCTTGATTTTTCACCTGAGCAATAAAAGATGTAATTTTCGTTACGTCCTGGGATTTTTCTTCACGTTCTTCTACTATTCACTAGTATAAACTTGGTCATGATTGTTTTACGTCATCATTACCCATTAATTTTCCATCTAACCCCGACTGACTGCAAATTTCTCCAAAACTTCGAAAACAAGTATAATGAGCGTCCTGGGAACCTCATCTAGGCTTCCTGGTTCCCACTCGGGTTTTTGTCCATTTCCCCTCCCCTCCTCGCCCCTTGAGAGACGCAATTTGGCCCGCGGCGCCACGTGAAAAGTATATTAAGTGCGAAGGCCGGATAGCCGGAAAACTGAGAGATTAAAGGTCAGGAAGATACCATTTTTACTAAAAAATATGTTTGAATCAGAACGATTATGTGGACCAATCCCGTGTCAACGGTACTTTGAACTGCAATTGGAAAAGGTGATAAAGTTCAAAGGAATGAAACGTTCGGATTGGACCACATAATCGTCTTTCTTTAAAAGATTCGAGGCCGTACTCAGAAACACCGCGGCATTTTATTCATACTCTGCGTCTCCTGAAATACACACTATTTCATTGCTCTGCATCTGGCGGAAAACGGATAGACCGGAATTATTGGACTACCGCGGCAGATCAGGGCAAATGTACACTGATTAGGAGAAAATTATCCGAATAAGAGTTTAAAAGATTCTTTCGGAGAATTCAAGTTTTTCTAGGGATTCTTCAGAGTTTTTTTCCCAGTAGAAACTGGTCAGATTGAAAAAAAAACAATAACTTTTGATAAAGAATAACAGTTTGATGGTTATTGAGAGACTCGAGATCGAGTTCCGAATATCAGCCCAGCGTTGGTACTGGTTTAGTTCCAAACATGAACTTATCCTTGCGGAACTGAATTTTTGTCCAGACATTATTGTTTACTCAAAAACAACGTCTATAGTCTACCTCTATTCAAGCCCTTCTGAATAATTCACTCTGTCTATGATACGCAGTCCTAATGACGCAAACCTCACTTTCTAATTGAAATAACAATATCTTTGGAGAAGAAATGAGATAGAGAAAACATGAATCTTATGCCCGCATACTAGGAGTCAATTGAATAGTCACGTAAAGATAGCATTGTAATGAGGCATCCTGCACTTTGTGATTGCACGTTTCTGAGTTCTGCTGTGTTTAACATGTTTCACGTGACTGTGACTGTGCAATTGATTAACACAGTATTCAAAGATTTTTAGTTACGATTTTCTAATGAAAATCAGTCTCTAATTGAATTAACAATCTCCTTAGAAAAGAGAAGAAATTGGGAAAACAAGAATCTAATGGAAAAAGGATGTTTTTGACGGATTAGCAAATTCCGCTTTGTCCGCTTCGCGTAATGACATTTTGAACAAAAAGACGGAAATTGCGACACCACAATTCCCAATTGTTCGCTATTTGCCAATTTCCGGAATATCGGGTTTTTGCAGGAATTGCATATCAGTTTGGTCACGTCGGGTTCCGGGAGCGTTTTGATAAGGGTATTACTTTGTATTAGGGGGGGGGGGGGGGTATAGTATTTTTCATTCCTACTGAGACTCTTACAGTAGGATTACAAAACTTTCAAGCCGTTTTTCTCACCTACTTATGATCGAAAGAATGGAAAACTTTCGCACCTACTTCTCGTTCGCAGGTACAGTAAATATACGAGGGTTTTTGATGAACTAAATGTTCGGTTCCACAACACCTTTGGGAAAGTTCGTAAGGTTACTGTAGGAGTCTCAGTAGGAATGGTGTGGACT
This sequence comes from Litoditis marina, assembly GCA_964036275.1. Lineage (NCBI taxonomy): Eukaryota > Metazoa > Nematoda > Chromadorea > Rhabditida > Rhabditidae > Litoditis > Litoditis marina. The sequence goes on along the minus strand of OZ038435.1, from coordinate 21,441,839 downwards.
ATGATACAGTTGGAGGGAATAAGGTAACCATTTATGATAGGGTGTGATGAACTGAATTGTAGTTTGCACTACGAAATCAGAACAATTATTGATTTTGTTCAAGTTCCAGTTGAAAAACAACAACTGAAAAAGTGCCGATCTAGCTGTAATTTTTTTTATTACTAGGCTCGCGAATTCCTGATTTGTTCTAAGTTTTTCGAATGAACGAAATTTTTTATTACTACAAAATAGGCTTGTTACTTCTACCATATTGTGGTTATATTAGCGTGTTCGATGATCAAACTACAAAATATAACCACAATATGGTCTGATATATTCGGCTTTTGTTGCCGAGTGTCAGTGTACTTCCGTCGTCGGTCGACCATTATTCCATAATTGTCAGAACTGCTGGAAAACAGAAATAATGGCTTCTATTTCTCGTCCAAGCTGTTATTATTAGTGACAGTTTTTCATTAAAGTCCGTAAAATATAATTCACTCAATTGTTGCGCAACTTAATTACCTAGAGAGCAAAGAACTTGAAGTTTCGCTATGGAGCAAAAATGGAAAAAAAATTATACCAAGGAGGGTACGAACAGTTTCACATAATAATGCCAAACATTTTGAAAGATTGGCATACAGTTAAGTTTTCCGGCCCCAAAACTACGTATAAGAACTTTGTATGAAAGTAGGATCATCGTAACTATCTTTACCATTCTACTCACGTATTATCAACGTACCGTCAACTCAACTTATATGCACACATTCCTGGAAACATGTAAGAAAACGCAAAGCCAGGAATAAGTTGATGTTTCAAGGAATCGGGTATCAGGAACAAGTCTGACTTCCTTTTCCGCTTCCAGTCAGTATTTGAGAATTCTGAATCACTCATCATATTCAGAATACCTGACGTAGCCTCCCCAATCATGTTTTAGACGCCAATCGAATGAATGATTTAGAATCTGTTCATTTGGAAAAAGGTTCTGAGCACCAATAAACAACAAGATAGGTGACTCGGTTGCTGATCAAAAATTATGCTAGAAATTCGAATTGAGAAAGTATGGGGAGAGACAAATCTTTCACTAATTAATTTTCTGAAATTGCACAGTTTAGCTTGATTTCAAGAGTTTAACTTCACTTAAAGTATACTCTGTTTCCCCAACTTAAGTCCCTCTACAGTAATTTATGAGGTTCTTCTAACGAATAATCCATCATTTCGGTTTCACACTTTCACAATTTGGGGTAGTAGGTGGAGAAGACACTGCCGAAATTTGAAGAAAGTTCAAACAGGCCAAGATACCAAACTTTGACCCGGAAGTTTGAGCTTACTGTGAAGTTCAGTGGGTGGAACAAACTATAAAAGTATACAACACCAAAACGATTTTTGTTGTACACTCATGTATTGATTTTCCAACAAAAAATACAAGTGTTTTCTGAGTACGACAACGTTTTTCGTGACTGAAAGATAATAAATTATTTGCCGAGGACTGATATCATTAAGTTTTGAACAATCGGCCAGAGATCAAACATGTTTTCGGACTCCAATTCAACGTGGAGCAGGAAACATTGGCGTACAATTTAGATTTTGGCGACATTTTCATTCTGACCAAGCATCAACTAATTTCGAAACCAATTTGAGAATGGAACGCTGATTGCTAGAAAAAGGGGAAGAATTGGTTAATTTCTCTGAGATAAAAAGTGAAGAGATCTACCCTTCGCTTATGGGAGCGGGACACGTTATTAAAAGTTGAAGTGAATGAGTTGAACATCCAGAAACACAAAGAATTTCAATAACAGGGAAATGTCTCAATTTCGACTGCGGAGTACGTATGCTAGATTTGGCTGAAACCTTCATATTTATCCCATCCAGGATTTCTCGTTTTTCTCTCACTATTCTGTATGTTCTATCCCGGCAGGGTCTGAAAGCCTAAAAATAGCGTGTTTTTGAAAAAGACGCAGGTTATGATAGAAATACTTGGGTATTCTAGCAAATGTACTGTACAATCTGAAGGTTGGGTACATACGAATTTGAAACTAGTTCGCTGCTTATTTTCATGTGTTTCAGGGTTATCGTACGTACGTGGCCTTCACGTACATCGGGTTCAATGTGGTGGGATTCATCGTGAATTTGTGGGTCCTCCATGTGGTCGCCCCGCTGCTCATGGCACCCGCCGTCAAGGTAGGTCAAATCCATCATACGTAATACGAACCGCGTTCTCCCGACGTATTGCATATTTAGTAGTTGTCTCTGGTGAGGTATAGTTCGTTTCATTCCCACTGAGACCCGTTGGCATCGTGCCAAGATTTTTGGATGCTTATTTCTCAGAGAAAACATGAGTATTCTGATGAAATTTTTGTTTACGTGTTCTTATGAAACTGAACAATTGCTAACAGAAATTAACAGTTTTTTGAATAACTACAGAGTGGGGAAAAATTGACTGTAACATTCATTGGCACGTTGCCAAGTCTCAGTGGGAATGACCGAAACTATATCATAAGCGAGAGATTAGTTATTACGAAAATAGGGAGAAGTAGCTAGATTTTAGGCTAGAAAATAGGGAGAAACTGATAGATTTTAGGCTATTCAAAGCCGTAGGTCAAATTACCATCTATTTGTAGGCGGTGACCGAGAGCTTGTAGTTTGTTTCCACTACATACATGAAATGTTTTCGCATTTCGCGACATCAAGACTTGCGGACCTCGCTTCGCGTACTATTTTGCAAAGTTGTAGCTCTTTGGGATGTAATATTTGATGAGGACCAGTTGGAATCTATAAATCGACATTTTCTGAATACTGCCTCTCGAAATGTAGTTTGATCGGTTAACGCAGCAGAATAGTGAACTATCACAGAAATGTAAGCGAACTTTAGCTTGATTATGATACGTCTAGATGTTTTCAAATGGAAATTTCCAGGTCCCAAAGAGTATTTTGTTCTTCATCTTCGCGCTGTGTGTCGGAGATCTCATGACTATGATAGGTTGGTTATTCAACTTCCAAAACTCTTTCAAACTGTATATTCCACAGGAACAAACTTTAAGTATCCTACTTTAGAATCCACTCGAACTACGATGTAATTTTCACTTCACGAATGAACATTTTTCGCCAAATACGTAATTGATGATTTGAACGACACAGTGTTGATTTATCCATTTAAAACTTCAAACACTACAATCATTTATCTTTCCAGCCATGCTTCTGCTGGTCATCGAACTATTCTTCGGCACCTGGCAGTTCTCCTCTCTCATGTGCACTTCGTATCTGATCTTCGACTCCATGAACAAGTTAGTGTGAATTTTCTTATTTGGAGTGTACTTTATTTATTTGTTAAATGATTTTGTTGGGTTCTTCTTGCGTCAAAAATAGCAAAAATGACTGATTCTACGAGTTTCCTAAGAATTCTCAAAAGCCTGTTACAATCAGAGTGAGAAACTAGAATATTAACGCAATTGGTCTTTTTGGTTGAAAAATTATTTACAATACAAAACAACTAGGTTTTCGTAGTATCTATCTAAATTTCCGTTCTGTCAAAACATTCCCTTTTGTGACATCAAATGGAACTAAATTCGATCATCGTAGGTGTATCTTTCATATTTAAATGAGAGAAAACAAATCAATCAATTTAAAGTCTCATTGTCAATAATTTCAGATTCATTGCCCCGATGATCGTGTTTCTGATCAGCCGCACCTGCTACGCAACCATATGTCTCGATAAAAACAGGGCAGAGAGAGCGGCCAGTCTAAAGGTATAGAAAAGGAATCACATTTGTAGTTGGATAGTGGAGGAGTAAAAAGGGATATTGGAGAGACGCAAGGTATGAAATTGGGCGTTTTTTTGGTAGTGGAAAGTGGAAAAGTTCAAAGACAAGAAACAGAGAACTGAAACGTATTGTTTTCAGTACGCTGTTATCCAGCTGTTGGTCGCCCTGACGTTCGTTATGGTTCTACTCTGGCCCGTTTTCGCATATTCACAGGTAAGACAAATTTTAGTCTGAAGTTGAAACATTTCGATAGTTTAAACCATCGCAAACATGTTTTGTCGTGTTTGTCGAGTTGGTAACCGTGCAAAGTTTTTCATGAGAGGTTTGTGATTGGTGAAATACGAAAAATTCGTCTTTATATGACCAACTGATCGGATTGAGAGTCTGAAATTCAGAAAGCTGGGCACTTTGCTCATAGTATTGGCTGATGAGTAAACGTACGTGAGTGGTTTCACGTGAATGAGCTTACTTAATTTCTAGTACATACACGAGTGAAGTTTCCGTATTGCTCCGTGATTGTTTATTGTTTTCAACATAGGATTTTAGTTTGCAACTCCGTGCAATTGTCGATCAGAACATTTAGTATTAGTGTGTTTTGTAGGTTTTTACCTTCTACATCAACCCAAACAATACCACCAAGGAGGTTACTGTAATGAGAAAGTGCGGCTTCTTCCCACCACAACGTGAGTTGAGAAACGTTTATAGTCGTCGCCAACCGAAAGACTGGAGGGTACTGTATATCTGACTTATCGCTGTGTAAGCACACGAGTGTTCGATTCCAAAGCTTGCCTGTTATGTGCTCTAATAGCGCAGTGGTTAGCGCTCTATTACGAAACTTTTGCTCGCAGGTTCGACTCCGGCCAGAGACAGAAATTCATAAGTATGGCACTCACTATATCTACTTTCGGACTTTAAAAAAAACTGTTCTAGAAAACGTACAAATGCGATTTTCAAGAGGGGTTGTAGGACAATTACATGAGGGTGAAGTAAGTTCTAATAAGTACACGTTTTCGAACAAACAAAAATTTTAAATTTGCTACGCATTACAATTCCAGAAATAGAGTTCTGGTTCAACCTCGTCGCGTGTATAACCTCGTACGCAGTTCCTCTATTCGGTATCATTTACTGGTACGTGTCCGTCCCATTTTTCCTCAAACGGCGCGCTCTGCGGACTCTCGTTGCATCCAAGTGAGTTATACAACTTGCTTTGTTTATTTATTCATTTAACTTCATTACAAACGTGTAAGACTAGCTCATCTGAGAAAAAAAAACATAAGGTTTATGTATGAAATAAACTTCGAAAAAACAACATTACGTGAGATAAAAGAAGCTGCCACAAGCAAAAAATATGGTGAAGCCAAGTGGTAAGCGTTCGACTGTCGCTTCAGAGACCTGATTACGTATGCTAGAAGAACCCGGCACCTTCATCTCATCCTGCGTCTCTCGCTCTGCCTCACTATTTCTCGTCTCTTACATCCCGGCGGGATGTGAGAGCAGAGAAATAGCGTATGTTTGAGGAGACGCAGGATGGGATGGAGGTGGCGAGATCTTCTAGCATACGTAATCTGTTTTCGATCCCAATCAATATATTTCTCTGCAATTCAATGGAAAACGCCCTTCCCCGTAAGGTGATAACCTTTCTACTGTACTGAGTAAGAACTAATAAAAACAATAATCAATAACATGATCCTGAACTGATTTCCAAACCAAATGCGTTGAATGTAGCTAAATACTCGACTTCAACATTGTTGTATTTCAGTTCAATGGAAAACGCCCTCCGCAAGGTGATAACCACGGTGCTCCTTCTAACTGCCATCTATGTCCTGTGTTGGTCCCCCTATTGGGTATCCATGTTCGCTCACAAGATACTACCCGTTGGACAGAAATACAGTGAGTTTGTAATATTAGATTTTCACAAACTTGTTGTATACATTCAAGAGTTGTATACCATTTTCGTATCAGTGTTTGTTATTCTCAGACTGTTTTTCATTTTATTCACGATAGGTACTACTTAGTAGCTATTGTAAATACGTAGTTGACTGAACGATCTCACTTGTTAGAAATGGCTGTTCAATTTCGCCGATCAGTGAACGGAACTGGATTAACACAGCAAAAGTTGAATGTCCCCTTTATTTGAACAAACTTCTTCGTTTCCCTTCTAGTTGAAACACCTTTCATCACTGGACGAAAATTTATTTTACACAGCAGAAACACAGTTCGCCATAATAACACAGTTGAGCAAAACTTATCAACACAGCAGAAAAAACAGTCTCGGTTTGAGAATAATTCATATTATTTTAAACAGTGTCTATTTCAGTCATCATAATCTCGTACTTCATACATCTCCTTCCGTATGTCAGCTGCGTCGCCTACCCACTCATTTTCACGCTAATGAACAGAGGTCCGTGTGTTACTTAAATTACGTTTTACATTACTTACATTACATTTTACATCACATTACATTTTTTGTATATTGCATAGGGTTTCATCATTCTGCTATAACCTCATCGATTGGTTTGTGATTGATTTGGTTCGAATTTTCAAAAATTTAACAACTCTGTTTGTAGGTCAAAACTCTTTCTTTCTCAAAAAACAATAGAAGCTGAGATTTATGTTGAGCAACACTTTTTAAAACTTCAAACTTTCTTTGATGTTTGAGATATTTTTAACAAAACTTATTTCAAAATTTCCAGGAATCCGCACAGCGCACGCAAAGATCGTCGAGGAACAACGGAGGAGATTCAGAAGTCTGACGGAAGACGCATCGGCTCAAGTCAGGAGCGTCATCAGGTACGTCAGTATATTTGATATTTGATTATTTATTCAAGAGAAACCGTTGAAAAAGGTTAGGGTGGGATTGCATGGGGCTATTTTCCAACCGTTTTAGCTATAAAGTTGATAATTGTGAGTTTGGGTGAAAAGAACCGATGCCTCTTATATTTCAAGTTGATGTCGTACTGTCATTCAGGTGCATGTAGTTTGAACCGAACTCATCAAACCTCTGAAATGGGATATATCGAATAACAACTCAAAATTTAATACCTAAAAACTATAGAATTTTTTTCAGGGGATTCCCCAATCGAACGAAGAATTCGAATGGATCGCGTTCATTTGTTTTCGAGGAAAGTCCGAGCAGTCTGGAGGTGAAGATAGAGGTGAGCTTCTTTTTCCAAAAAGTTTGGCTATATCGGGACTCGAATCAGGGTTGTTTAGACGGCTAAATCGAATTTGTTCAGAACGGATTGTTCGAAATCTCGGAATTCACAACATATCATTTGAAAAAAAAACTTACAAAAGCTACTTTTTCAACGTCATTACAATTCACTGCGTTTTAATCAGAGTTATACGAGGAACGGCTCGAACTTCTTAGGAAACGTGATGAAATATAGGAAATTTGTGTTGAACTTTTAATAAAAGTTACTTTCTTCAGCAACCGGTCGCACCCCCGGTGGAGGAGAAACGGAATGATACTGTGGAGGAAACGATTGCATCAATAGAAGATGACATCGAGAGCGAGACACTGTTGTGAAGAGAGAGACGCAGA